>CAUYQU010070140.1:0-26895 GCA_963574635.1 Cheracebus regulus | reverse complement strand
CTTCCTTCCTTCCTCCCTTCCTCCCTTCCTTCCTTCCTCCCTTCCTTTGCGGTCCTCCCAAGCCACTGCACCTGGCGAGCGATCCTTCCTTTCTCCTCCCTTCCTTCCTTCCCTCCTTCACGATTCTCCTGCCTCAGCCTCCTGAGCAGCTGGAATTACAGACATGCACTACCCTGCCCGGCTAATTTCTGTATTTTTAGTCAAAACGGGGTTTCACCATGTTGGTCAGCTAGTCTCGATCTCCTGACCTCAAACAAACCACCTGCCTTGGCCTCCGAAACTGCTGGGATTACAGGCGTGAGCTACCGCGCCCAGCCAAATAATACAATTTTAATAAATTTATTTACATTTAAATTTGTTTTAAAAGTTTATTTATTTAGAGACAGGGACTGCTTCTGTCTCTAAATAAATAAATAACTTTAAAAAATGTTGATGAGAATGAAAATTTCATTTCAGGCTGGAGTGCAGTAGTGATCACTGAGCCTCGAACCCCTGGGCCCAAGCGATCTTCCTGCCTCAACATCTCAGGTACCTGGGACTACAGGAGCATGCCACCATGCCCAGCTTAAAAAGTTTATTTTTGTGTGTGTTTTACAAAGTTCAAGTTAGTATGTGCACGTGATATGAGCTAATGTACACATGCTGAGAGTTCTTAAAAGGGTTTGATGTGTGGATGATCGGGGGATCAGTAAGGCAGAAGTGATTTGTGTGTTTGTATTTGTTGTTCTGGAAAGGTTGTTCTGTCCCTTTCAAATGGGGTTGAAAGGTCCTGCTGGAAGTAGGTGGTATTTAGAGCTAGGACAGATGAGAGGGCTGGATTGCAATTTGGAATAGAGCAGTAAGAGTAGGGACCATCTGAGGATGGGGTAAAATTGGCCAGAGGGAGAAGGGAGTCAGCTGGAAAAGCCAAAGAAGGAAGGCCACAAAGCTGTGTCCTTTTCGGAGGGAACGTGAGCTTTCATATTCCGCTTGCCTGCGCTCTTGGGCCCGCCTGATGCTGTCAGCAAAATCACCTGGACCTAGCCACTTGGCAGCCACCAATTCTGGTTTTTGCCAGGGGTCAAGGAGAGCAAATGCAGTCAGAAGTCTGTTACTGTCATCACTTCAGCCTTCCCTGAACAGCCCAGGTGGGGAGGTGGGAGATCTGACATGAAGAATTTAGTGGCTTTGTGGGAAAAGGGAATAGCTAAATTAAAGGTAAGAATGTTTGTAGTTGGTTTATGGAATCAGTAATTTACCCCAGGGTGTGGTGGCTCATGCCTGTTATCTCAGCACTTTGGGAGGCCGAGGCAGGTGGATGGCTTGAGTTCAGGAGTTCAAGACCAGTCTGGGCAACATGGCGAAACCCTGTCTCTACAAAAAATAGAAAAATTAGCCTGGCATGGTGGTGCGTGCTCCTGTAGTCCCAGCTACTCGGGAGGCTGAGGTGGGAGGGTCGCTTGAGCCTGGGGAGATGGAGGCTACAGTGAGCCGAGATTGTGACACTACATTCCAACCTGGGCAACAAAGTGAGACCTTGTCTCAAAATGATAACAATAATAATAGTTTACTCCAGAAGAGGAGGAGGAGGAAGAGGCAAGAATATCTAGTTCCCAAAGAGAAAACAGTTGGAGCAGATGATAGCAACAGCTGAAATACCATAAACACATCAGATGGAGGCCTGCCATGTATTATATAATAAAGTCACAGTGGTGACGCTGAGAGGTGTGCCTATCTCTGCTGTTGAGTCAGGGACCTGCAGAAACAATTTTTTTTTTTTTTTTTTGAGACAGAGTCTCACTCTATTGCCCAGGCTAGAGTGCAGTGGCTCAATCTCAGCTCACTGCAACCTCCACCTCCCGGGTTCAAGCCATTCTACCTCAGCCGCCCAGGTCGCTGGGGTTACAGGTATGTACCATCACACCTGGCTAATTTTTGTATTTTTAGTAGAGATGGGGTGTCACCATGTTGGCCAGGCAAGTCTCAAACTCCTGACCTCAGGTGATCCGCCCACCTCAGCCTCCCAAAGTGCTGGGATTACAGGCGTGAGCCACCACTCCTGGTCCATCAACAGTATTTCATAAATAAGGAGGCCAGGCAAGGTGGCTCATGCCTGTAATCCCAGCATTTTGGGAGGCTAAGGAGGGAAGATTGCTTGAGGTTAAGAGTTTGAGACCAGCCTGGGCATCATGGGAAGACCCTATTCTACATAAACAGATTTTTAAAAATGTAGAAAGACATGGAAGGCATATGCTAGTATGAGGTGCATTGAGTAGCCACAGGAAGTGTAATGACAGTGTCATTTTTGCCTACCCAGCGTCAGGTTGCAGCACCTTCATTTTCTTTGGAAGAACCATCCCTCCTCCACTCTCAATACACATGGTTTGCATGTGGGTGACCCCAACGCTGGGCCCTGGAGTGGGCACATAACCAGGTGTAAGCAGCCAGCCACTCCGACCGATGAAAACATAATGCCGTAATCCAATCTGGACCAGTGAGAGTTAGTCCCCAGGGACCTGTACTGAACTATTGGGCATGTCATCCTAAGTCACAGAGAGGGAGACTAAAAGAAAATGATACTGCTTTAGAATGGGTATTGCAATGGGAATGTGTGTGCCATAGCAAACTATGTGTATATTCAGGGAGGTAAAGGGAGACAAAGGGTTTTTGTCGTTGTTGGTGTTTGTTTTTAAGGCAGGGTCGCACTCTGTTGCCCAGGCTCGAGTGCAGTGGCGTGGTACTGGCTCACTGCAGCCTCCACCTCCCGGACTCAGGTGACCCGCCCACTTCAGCTCCTTCAAGTAGTTGGGACTACAGGCATGTGCCACCATGCCTGGCCAATGTTTCTGTATCTTTTGTAGAGATGGGGTTTAACCATGTTGCTGTACGCTGGTCCCAAACTCCTGGGCTCAAGCGATTCTCCTGCCTTGGCCTTCCAAAGTGCAGGGATTACAAGTGTGAGCCATTGCAGCAGGCTGACAAAGGTTTGTAAAGAAAACATGAGAATTTCATCATTGTTTTCAGGTAGGTATCCTTGGCTACGAGGATTCATAACAAAGGTAGCATCAGTCCAAGTTTGGACAGGCAGTTGCTGGGTAGATGTCTTCACAGAAATATTTTCTGTGTGTAAGGTGATGATAGCCGTTGTACAGGGTGATAGTTTTTGCGGAGTCTTGTGATAGGTTTTGTTATCAGGCATCGTGCATGAGAACCTTCTGTTCGTGGCGTTCCCCAGCTCTGTTTTTCAGGGTTTTTTTAAGGGGGAGTCTCGCTATGTTACCCCGGCTGGAAGTGCAGTGCCTTTTCATGGAGCAATCCTACTACTGATCAGCATGTGAGTTTTGACTTGCTCTGTTTCTGAACTTGGCTGGTTCACCCTTCCTCAGGAAACCTGGTGGTCTCCTGCTCCCAGGAGGTTACCATACCGATGATGAGTTTAGTGAAGACACCAGATCAGAATAGCACACCACAGCCCAGAAATCCAGGGCCCAAATGATCCTTCTGCCTCAGCCTCCTAAGTAGCTAGAAGTACAGGTGTGTACTACCATGCCTGGCTAATTAAAACAATTTTTTTTTGTAGAAACAGGGTTTTCCTATGTTGCCCCTGGTCTCAAACTCCTAGGCTGAAGGGATCTTTCCACATCAGCCTCCCAAAGTGCTTGATTACAGGCATGAGCCACTTTGCCTGGCCTAGCATGGAAGTTTTAACCTGCCCCATGTCCAGCCTGGGCTGGTTCATCTCTCCCTAGACAACCTAGTGGTCCTCCACTCCCAGGATACTGATGCTCAGCTTTCTGCGGACACCTGATCAGCATAGCACATTACAGCCCAGAACTCCTGGGCTCAAGCAATTCTCCTGCTGCAGCCTCCTGAGTAGCTAGGACTATAGGCATGTGGTGGCACACCTGGCAGGGTGTTTTGTTTGTTTTTGTTTTTGAGATGGAGTCTCGCTCTGTTGCCCAGGCTGGAGTGCAGTGGTGCGATCCTGGCTCACTGCAACCTCCGCCTCCCGGGTTCTAGCAATTCTCCTGCCTCAGCCTCCTGAGTAGCTGGGACCACAGGTGCACGCCACCATGCCCGGCTAATTTTTGTATTTTTAGTAGAGACGGGGTTTCACCATGTTGGCCAGGCTGGTCTCGAACTCCTGAGCTCGAGTTATCCGCCCGCCTCAGCCTCCCAAAGTGCTGGGATTATAGGCATGAGCCAAGGCACCAAGCTTGTTTTTAATACAAGTGACTCCATTTTGCTTCTGGCAACTTTCATATTTCCCCTTTTGGATCGTGATCTTTCTCCAAAAGCAGTAGGTTTGGATTGTCCCTCAGTGCTGGATCTGTCCTGGGTTGTTGGTCTGGTTGCAGATCAACAGGAAGTGACTGGCAACTAGGGGCCAGTGTCCAACCCCTTTAGGCACATCTGAATAACAATGGAAATTTGGAGAAAGCTGTTCTCAGGCCAAATCTACCTGAAGTCCATCATGAAGTCCAATTTTTTCTGTTCCATGGTCTTTGGGCTATCATCTGGAGGCCCTGGGCTGCATATTCTGTTAGGAGCTGTACTTCTGCAGAAGTTTGACAAGTAACAAGTACAAATTGTTAAAAGGAAAATACAAATCAAATTAACATTAACAGTAATATGATACTCCCAGTTTCATAATGGTTTTGAGCTATGAACCTAGGCTTAAAGGCAATCAACTGAATAGATCAAATGACCATGAGGAATTAGGTGAGACCCATTATAACCTATGTGACTTTTTATTTTTTGAGATGGAGTCTCGCTCTGTCACCCAGGCTGGAGTGCAATGGCGCAATCTCGGCTCACTGCAACCTCCACCTCCCGGGTTCAAGAGATTCTTCTGCCTCAGCCTCCTGAATAGCTGGGACTACAGGCATATGCCACCAGGCCCTGCTAATATTTATATTTTTAGTAGAGACGGGGTTTCACCATGTTGGCCAGGATGGTCTCGATCTCCTGACCTTGTGATCCACTCACCTTGGCCTCCCAAAGTGCTGGGATTACAGATGTGAGCCACCGTGCCTGGCGCATGTGACCTGTTTTGTAATTTCATGGATATGGGGCCTCAAGGTCTCCAGGGGGATTTATTCAGGTTCAGCATAGGTGTTTCCTGATTTAACCAATAGATACTGAAAGATCTCTTAGTTCAGGTTCTGTGACATTACCAGCAGAAGCTATTGATTGTGCGATTGCAATTACATCATTATCCTGTCAAGAAAAGGTAGACATAAGAAAGGAAAAATTAAGAGGGACAAGACTTTTTTCTTTTTTGTTTGTTGTTTGAGTAAAATTCAACCAGAAGAGAGGGACAGGATTTTCATTTTGATGGGTGAAACTCTCAACTTCTTTTTTTTTTTTTTTTCGAGATGGAGTCTCGCTCTGTCACCCAGGCTGCAGTGCAATGGCACGATCCCAGCTCACTGCCACCTCTGCCTCCTGGGTTCAAGCAATTCTGCCTCAGCTTCCTGAGTAGCTGGGATTATAGGTGTGTGCCATCACCCCCAGCTAATTTTTAAAGAATATTTTTGGGCTGGGTGCAATGGCTCACGCCTGTAACCCCAGCACTTTGAGAGGCTGAGGCAGGCAGATCACCTGAGGTCGAGTTCGAGACCAGCCTGACCAACATGGAGAAACCCTGTCTCGACTAAAAATACAAAAAGTAGCTGGGCGTGATGGCGAATGCCTATAATCCCAGCTACTCGGGAGGCTGAGGCAGGAGAATCGCTTGAACCTGGGAGGCGGAGGTTGCAGTGAGCCAAGATCGTGCCATTGCACTCCAGCCTGGGCAACAAGAGTGAAACTCCATCTCAAAAAAAAAAAAAGAAAAAGAAAAAGAAAAAACAGAAAAGAAAAGAAAAAATATGTATTTGGTAGAGACAGGGTTTCACCATGTTGGCCCGGCTGGTCGTGAAATCCTGACTTCAAGTGATCTGCCCACTTTGGCCTCCAAAAGTGCTGGGATTATAGGCTTGAGCCACTGCGCCCGGCCAAAGCTCTCAACTTTTTTTTTTTTTTATAGAAAAAATAGAGACGGGGTTTCACCATGTTGGCCAGGCTGGTCTTAAACTCCTGACCTCAGGTGATCCACTCGCCTTGGCCTCCCAAAGTGCTGGGGTTACAGGCGTGAGCCACCGCGCCCGGCCAGCTCTCAACTTCTTGTCCCAGTTTGCAGTTGGATGCCACTGGCATCAGGTGGTTTGGAGAACTTTTTGTGTGACCCATACATCAGACATGAGACTTGTCCTTTGATATTTATGCCAAGTTTTGTAGCTTCAGCTTCAAGGCCTTTAGCAACAGAACAGTGTTTTTTCTTTTTGGTAGTTTTTTTTTCTTAGTTGGAGAGTTTAGCCAAGTACTAGAGGAAATTAGGAGGATTTGGGGTCTAGTCTAGTCTTCATGTAGATAAGAATGCAAAGGGCTGCAGTGTAATAACAGGCATATTTTAATGTTTTTCCTTTAAAAACAACTTTTTCTCTCTAAAGTCATCTTGATTTTTACTAAAGACAATCAGACAAATTTGTTTGTAAAATAAGTTTACTTTGATCAAATTTTGTCTGCAAGAATAGTGATTTGACCACATAGTAATCTCAGATTTTTTTTTTTGAGGCAGTTTCATTCTGTTGTCCAGGCTGGAGTGTAGCGGTGCAATCGCAGCTCACTGTGGCCCCCACCTCCCAGGTTGAAGCAATTCTCGTGCTTCAGCCTCCCGAGTAGCTGGGATTACAAGCATGAGCCACTGTGTCCCACCAGATTTTTTTCCTTTTTTTTTTTTTTGAGACAGGATCTCACTCTGTCACCCAGGCTGAAGTGCAATGGTGCCATCATGGCTGGCTGCAGCCTCATCCTCCTGGGCTCAAGCAGTCCTCTCCTACGTGGACTCCCTGAGTAGCTGGGACTACAGGTGCGCACCACCACACTGGCTATTTTTTTTTTCTGTAGAGACGGGGGTCTCCCTTTGTTGACCAGGCTAGTTTTGAACTCCTGGGCTCAAGTTACTGCCTGCCTCAGCCTCCTAAAGTGCTGAGATTAAAGGCATGAGCCACTGTGCCCACCTAATTACGATATTTTTGATAAAATAATTAAGGCCCCTAATTTTTCCCTTTAATTAATTAGAACTCTTTCATATATTTTGGTAGAAAATATTACACAAAATGTGAAAACACACAGACAACATATTACATAGAAACAGATTCCCTAGCCTTCATTTTGAAGTTTTTGTCATGAGATGTTGCAACATAGTGATACACTCTCGCTGGTTTATAAAAGGACAGTTGGATCCAGTTTCTGACTAAATGAGACCTGTTTGTGTGGTTAAGATTTGACCTGATAGGTAATCTTATGGAGGCTGAAGACCAAAATTTTGGATAAAGCAGTATCTACGGCAGTTTGATTTGAAATACCTCTTTTAATCCTTTTTTCCGTGTCAGGGTTTAGAGGTTAAATATTCAAATGTTCACATTTCAGTTAGGACTGGCTGGATTATATGAGAAAAACAATTTCCAGTGGTCCTGAATTTCAGTAACCAATTAATCTCTTACTTTGCCAATCCAGTTTGCTTGACTAGGCAGCACAGGTGGAGAAGCACTTTTCAAAAAGGTATTTACAGTTGTTTTTTTTTTTTCCTCAGCTTTTTCTGGATTGTACATGACAGATAAAGCAAATATATAGATATTTTTGAGACAGAGTCTCACTCTGTTGCCCAGGCTGGAGTGCAGTGGTGTGATCTCAGCTCACTGAAACCTCCACCTCCCAGGTTCAAGCGATTCCTGTGCCTCAGCCCCCTAGTAGCTGGGATTACAGGTACGTGCCACCACGCCCGGCTGATTTTTGTATTTTTAGTAGAGATGGGGTTCTGCCATGTTGGCCAGGCTGCTCTTGAACTCCTGACCTCAGGTGATCCACCTGCCTCAGCCTCCCAAAGTGCTGGGATTACAGGCATGAGCCACCGCGCCCAGCCACAAAGCAAAATTGTTATGCTGGACAGAGAAACCTTATGTGATTGCTGTGTGCTCACGATTTTGACCTGTTTGATCTGAGAACCTAACTTTCACAAACATTTATCTGGTTCTTTCCTTTTTAGACTGTCGGTCTTTTAATTAACTGTTCTGTCACCCTAAGCAATTGTCACCAGGCAAACCTCCATACACAGTTCTGAAAGGAATGACTCCTAAGTGTACAAGGCTAGGTTGTTGGTTGCCATGGATCTGTTATAATTTGAAAGCACCCTTTTTTTTTCTTTTTCTTGGCTGAAATGCCCTAAAAAAACTTACAAACAACTGTTGAAATTATTAACAGTAGATTATCTTTTTCTTTTTTTTGACACACGGTCTCACTCCATTACCCAGGCTCAAACGATCCTCCTACCGCAGCCTTTCGAATAGCTGGGACCACAGGCATGTGCCTCCATGCCAGCTACCTTTTTGTATTTTTTTGTAGAGTTGGGGTCTCATCAGGTTGCCCAGGCTGAGACTATCTTAATACAAGTAAAAAAGCTGGCTGGGCACAGTGGTCCACGCTTGTAATTCTAGCACTTTGGGAGGCCAAGATATGTGGATCATGTGAGCTCAGGAGATCAAGACCAGCCTGAACAACATGATGAAACCCCATCTCTACAAAAATTAGCCAGGTGTGGTGGTGAGTGCCTGTGGTCCCAACTCCTTAGGAGGCTGAAGTGGGAGGATTGCTTGAGCCCAGGAGGCTGAGGCTGCGGTGAGCTGAGATTGCACCACTGCATTCCAGCTTGGGTGACAGAGTGAGATCCTGTCTCAAAACAAGAAAAATCCAACAGATTCAGAGTCAGCAGAAAGGAGGAAGAAAAGAAAAGCAGATAAAGAAGTTAGGAGCCTCTACATACCAGTGTTTTGGTTTTATTTTATTTTTTTGAAACAGGGTCAGCCGGGTGTGGTGGCTCATGCCTGTGATCCCAGCACTTTGGGAGGCCGAGGTGGGCGGATCACCTGAGTTCGGGAGTTCAAGACCAGCCTGATCAACATGGAGAAACCCTGTCTCTACTAAAAATACAAAATTAGCCAGGTGTGGTGGCGCATGCCTGTGATCTCAGCTACTCAGGAGGCTGAGGCAGAAGAATCGCTTGAACGTGGGAGGTGAAGGTTGCAGTGAGCCGAGATCGGGCCATTATACTCCAGCCTGGGTAAGAAGAGTGCAACTCTGTCTCAAAAAAAAAAAGAAAAAGAAACATGGTCTCGCTGTTTCCCAGGCTGGTCTTGAACCCCTGGGCTCAAACAATCTTCCTGTCTCGGCCTCCAAAAGTGCTGGGATTACAGGCATGAGCCACCGTGCCCAGCCCCAATTCCTTTTAAAAGTGATTTTGTTTCAGGTCCCACTTCTTTTTTTTTTTTCAGACAGCCTTGACCTCCTGGGCTCAAGCCATCGTCCCATCTCAGCCTCCCTAGTAGCTGGGACTACAGGTGTGCACCACCACAATTGGCTAATTAAATTTGTTTTTTGTAGAGACAGTCTTGCTGTGTTGCCCAGGCTGGTGTCAAACTCTTGAGCTCAAGTGATCCTCCTGCCTCGGCCTCCCATGTGCTGGGATGACAGGTGTGAGCCACCGTGCGCAGCTGTAGGTCCTAATCTGACTCTAATTGCATCATCCTGAATAACAGAGAGGCTCTCTAAAAGAAAGTGATATTTATTCCAGAATGCATTGCAGTGGGAATGTCTGTGCCCTGGTAAACTGTGTGCATATACAGAGAGGTAAAGGAAGACAAAGGTTTTTCAAGGAAAAGTGAGGAGGATCACCTAATTGTTTTGAGATAATTATCCTTGGCTACAAGGATCGATAACAAAGGTGACCTCAATCCGAGGTTGGACAGGGTTAGGGTTAAGTTGCTCAGTGGGGTGCGGTGGCTCACACCGATAATTCCAGCACTTTGGGAGGCCGAGGCAGGTGGATCACCTGAGGTCAGGAGTTCAAAACCAGCCCCGCCAGCATGGTGAAACCCTGTCTCTACTAAAAACACAAAAATTAGCCAGGTGTGGTGGCGCATGCCTGTGATCTCAGCTACTCAGGAGGCTGAGGCAGAAGAATCACTTGAACGTGGGAGGTGGAGGTTGCAGTGAGCCGAGATTGTGCCACTGTGCTCCAGCCTGGGACACAGAGCAAGACTCTGTCTCAGAGAAAAAAAAAAAAAGTTGGCTGGGCACAGTAGCTCATGCCTTTAATCCTAGCACTTTGGGAGGCTAAGGTGGGTGGATCACTTGAGGTCAGGAGTTCAAGACCAACCAGGCCAACATGGTGAAGTCCCATCTCCACTAAAAATACAAAACTTAGCTGGGTGTGGTGGTGCACACCTGTAATCCCAGCTACTTCGGAGGCTGAGGCGGGAGAATCGCTTGAACCTGGGAGGCAGAGGTTGCAGTGAGGTGAGATCGCACCACTGAACTGCAGCCTGGGCGACAAGAGTGAAACTCCGTCTCAAAAAGAAGAAAAAAAGTTGCTAGGCAGATGTCTTTGCAGTATTTTTTCTTTTCTGTGTGAGACTGTGGTTTCTGCAGTTTTTGTTACCAGGCATTTGTGCACAAGAACCCTCCCTTTACAGCCTTCCCCAGCTCTGTTTTTTGTTTTTTAACACAAGTGACTCCATTTTGATTCTGACAACTGTCGCAGCAAGGAAGGTGGCAGCTCTTTTCTGCTGGGATATTCAAACTGGGACTTCTGTGACTGCTTCCTTACCTGGGAAGATGGCGTGTTGGAAAATTAAGCCAATACAGAAAGAAGGCAAAGCCAAGAGGTGGAGAGAGCCCAGGTCCGCATTACAGGAACAACGCATTCCACCATGTGCCCCCTTTTTCTTTTGCTTATGCCGGTTTGAGTTTGAAGTCTGGCATTGTGAGTGGGGATGTCCTCACTCTTTTTTTTTTTTTTTTTCATTTCACACGGTCTTTTAATCAGCTTCGTAAAGCCAAAGAAAACTGCGTACAAGAATTCCTCAGCCACTGCAAATACAACATCGATGGAGTATGCGTACGTCTTCCAGTAAAAAAGGATGATATAAATAAACATCTTCAAGAACCTCTCAGTGACCTCTGCACATCTGTCACGGGGTGCACAGCACAGATGAGTGCACGGGCTGGGGCTCCAGGGCAGCTGCTGCCATGCCTGCCAGGGTCCTACCACGCTACACTCAGAAATGTCACACGGAGTTGGAGAAAAGCCACAGCTTGCTCAGCTTCTGACAAAGAGCGGATTCACAGTCCATTCGATCTCATAGAGGAGTGAATGGGGCACCCACATCATGGGGCCAACACCAGTAAAAAAGAAAAGGCAAGACAACCAAAAAACCAAAAACTAAAAAACCAAAACCCCACACAACCCCCGATAACTTTTTTGGAACTCATGGTCAAAAGAAAAAAGTAAATCTGAAGTGCTTTTCAAAATGTTTTGAAGACTCTTAACAGACAGCACTTCCTTAAAAAGAAAATGTAACGAGCATCCCGGGGTCAGAAGTGGTCGGGCTGGGTTTGACAAGATCAGAACCGAAATGACTACCCAAGTGGGAATGCAAGGAGGTGCGTTTACTACACATTACTTTCAGCGAAGTCCCACAATCTTTAAATACACAGCCATTGGAAGGATGATCTTGAGCAGGAAGGGTTTTTACTCGTTGAGTGTAGCTAACTGTCGTAGCTGTCTCTGTAGGACCTGCCCGAGCTCCGGTCACCGTAGCCACTACTCTGACTCCGGCTGCTATAGTAGTCTCTGGAGCCTCTGGAGCCCCCACTCCTGGACTCAAACCGGTTCCCCCCATAGCCTCGGTCCCCTCCTCTAGAGAACCCATGGCCCCGCCCTCGGCCTCCGCGGAAGAAGCCCTGGCCCCCGGCAGAGCCACGACGGTACCCACAGCGACTTGCCTGCCTGGTCTACTCGGATCTGCCGCCCGTCTACAGACTTCCCGTTCATGGCCATTATGGCATCCTTGGCGTCATCGATGTTCTCCAGGGTGGCAAACCCGAATCCCCGAGATCTCTGGGTCTCCCTGTCTTTCACAACCACCACTTCAGAGATCTGTCCATATTTTGAGAAGACCTGCTCCGGCAACTGCTCATCGGTGTCAAAACTCAGCCCTCCAATGAAAAGCTTGCCTTCATCTGATGCCATGGCAGCCACTGAGTCGCGCAGGTCCCTGACGCAAGCGGGAAGATGGCACACCGCAACGACCTGAGCCTCCTAGCGCGAGTGAGGGCGTCCTCACTCTTAAAGGGTAGGCCCAGGGGGCGATACTCTGGCAAAACAGGACCGTGGGATATATCAAGCTTCCTCCTTTTTGGGAAGTCACCCAGGCCGTGCTCTGCGGCATCAGCTTCCTAGCCTGTGTTGGCCCTCGTGGGGGATAAAGCTGGCCTCCTGCTTCCCTCTCTGTGACACTGGTGACCCCAGTGAGGGTGCAGCCCCATGCAGAAGTAGGGGCTGTCACTGTGGCTCACTCCGGTGTTCCTCGATCAGTTCAGGCACTTGGTGAATGTTTAGTGAACAAATGAGCTGAATTAACAAATGCAGAAAAGCTGCACCGAAACTCTCCCATGCCCACTAGGGACCTTTACCTTTTTGTACAGTGGGGACAATGGCCACACTTACTGGCTAGGGTTGTGGTGAGGTGTTACCTACAGTATTACAGGTATTGATGCAAGAAGGAAGTTGAGATTTGTGTCAACATATAGGGCCATGTCGGGGCAGAAGAGATGGCACTGGTCACATGTTGACCACTGGAGGCAAGGGGATGAGCACATTGGAGTTGGTGACAGTCATCTGTTGGTATCTGATAGGTGTTCCAGGGTGCCCTACAGCTGCCAAATTCCAGGGATGCTCAAGTCCCTGATATAAAATGGCCTAGCATTTCCATATAACCTATGCACATCCTCCTGTATACTTTAAATTCATTTTTAATTATGGATACATTATAGTCGAACATATTTTTTTTTTTGAGACAGTCTTACTCTGTTGCCCAGATTGGAGTGCAGTGGTGCGATTTCGGCTCATTGCAACCTCTGCCTCTGTTCCCAGGCCTGGCTAATATTTGTAATTTTAGTAGAGACGGGGTTTCACCATATTGGTCAGGCTGGTCTCGAACTCCTGACCTCAGGTGATCCACCTGCCTCAGCCTCCCGAAGTGCTGAAGTGCTGAGATTGCAGGTGTGATGAGTCCCCGCGCCTGGCCTTTTTTTTTTTTTTTTTGAGACAGAGTCTGGCTGTTGCCCAGGTTGGGGTGGAGTGGGCGCAGTCTTGGCTCACTGCAACCTCCACCTTCTAGGTTCAAATAATTCTCTGCCTCAGCCTCCCAAGTAGCTGGGATTACAGGTGCCCACCACCATGCCTGGCTAATTTTTCTGTATTTTTAGTAGAGATGGGTTTCACCATCTTGGCCAGGCTGGTCTTGAACTCCTGACCTGGTGGTTTACCTGCCTCGACCTCCCAAAGTGCTGAGATTACAGGCGTGAGCCACTGTGCCTGGCCTAATTTTTTTTTTTTGAGACAAGGTCTTGCTTTGTCACCCTGGCTGGAGTGCAGTGGTGCAGTCATGGCTCACTGTAGCCTCAACCTCCTGGACTCTAGCAATCTGCCTGCCTCAGCCTCCCTAAGTGCTGGGATTACAGACATGAATCACCAATCCTGGTCCCATAGAATCTAAACCATCTCTAGATTATATATCATGCTTAATACAATATAAATGCCATGCAAATAGCTATTATACACTATATTGGATTTTTTTTTTTTTGATAGGGTCTCACTCTTTTGCCCAGGCTGAAGTACAGTGGTGTGATCTTGGCTCACTACATCCTTGACTTCCTGGGCTCAAGTGATCTTCCTATCTCAGCCTCCCAAGTAGCTGGGACTACAGGTGTATGTCACTGTTACTGGCTTATTTTCTTTCTTTTGTAGAGATGGGGGTCTCGCTATTCTGTCCAGGCTGGTCTTGAATGCTTAGGCTCAAGCAATCTGTCCACCTTGGCCTCCCAAGTGTTACAGTGAGTCGTTAACTTGTACCGTTTTTTATTCGTGTTATTTGTTTCCAAATATTTCCAATCTGTGGTTGGTCAAATCTGTGGACATGGAATCCCCATGGATACAAAGGGCCAACTGTGTGGTAGTCTGTCTTCTAGAGATGTTTGTAATTTTTCTTAACAAGTCTAAAAAGTGAAGTATGTATGATCCTGCAGTGGTGGGTCCATCATTACACATTTTTGTCCAAACCCATCCAATGTCCAACAGCACCAATGCCGCTTCATTGACAGCAACAGATGGGAAGCTGGGGGCTGCCAGGGGAGATGCAGGAACTCGGACCTTTTCACTCAGTTTTGCTGTGAACCTAAAGTGACTCTAAGAAAAGTCTGGGAGCCGCGGTGGCTCAGGCCAGTTGTCCTGGCGCTTGAGGAGGTGAGGCTATGCCCAACCTGGGCAACATAGGAAACTCTCATTGATTAAAAAAAAGAAAGTTTACAAAAAAAAAAAGGAATACATGTAGAAAGTTCCTGGCACAGATGCAGGACTGGCTGTTGGCTGTGTGACCTTTTCAGTCCTGGCATCACCATCATTCCTCCCTGGTGAGCCTCTCCTCCGGGGCACCCCTGTGCCTCCAACTCCACACGTGCCTACTCCGGAAGCACTTTTGTCTTCTGAGACCCTGTCTGTACTCTGCACTCTCCCTGGGGTTGGCAGCACTGAACCCTGAGTCCAAAGCCCCTCATGTGGCCCCTCAAGGACGCCACAATGCCTCCCATCTAGGAACAGCCTTTTCTCCTTTTGTTGAACCCAGACTGCTTCTGGACCTCTGGATTTGATATTCCAGCAAAATTGCTTCTAGTTTATTTGCTGGCTCTCGCTCAGCGAAGGGAGGTATTAACTGTAACTGCAAGAGATGTGAAAAGCCCAGCTGACTCGACCCCTTGCAACCCCAACTTCAAAGGCAGCCTTAATCTGTGGAGACATCTGCTCTTGGAGGAGGCAGGTGATGGTGGGAGGCTAGGCTGGTGTTCATCTCTGTCCCTGTCCCTAGAGGCTGCGCTGGGTTAGAGGGAGTTGCTGTTTCCTGCAGCCCCTGAATATATATCATCTCTCCCAGACAAAGCCATGGTGGCACCCGCTGGGGCGGCTGTGCTCACTGCTTGAGTCACATTTCAGTCACCGCAGGGCCTGCTGGTGGCAGTGGGAGCAGGTTGGTTCAGACTCTGGAATCTGTCCTGCAACCGAGGACACCGCTACCCCTGACTGCACTGACAACAGCGTCTGAAGGCATTTCTTCAGTGGGGCCATCACTTTATTAAGGGGTCATCTAGAAGGTGGGCCCCTGACAAACCATGGGACTGTGATCAGGCTCCAGCTACTTCGCCACCCGGGCCAGCCTGCTCCAGGGGGCCCTTCCTGCTGAGAGCAGGTAGGTGGCAGTAAGGCTCATGAAGCAGCCACCAGGTTTGGCTCACTGGAAGGAATCACATGGGAAACACGTTTAGCCTGCAGTGCGGAGTGGCTCTCGAAGGGAGAGGTTCCGGAAGATGCCCCAACCTGTTGGGCGCACACCCAGGGCCCTTTCAGCACTCAGGATGGGCATGGAGATGGCATGAGGAACGGAAGACAGGGCTGGATGGCAGCATTAGGAAAAGGTACCCTGGGCTCCCGTGACAAAGTGCAGCACGGCCAGCCCCTGCAGTCCCCACAGCCCCCACCACCTTGAGACCATGTTCTGGTCACTGCCTCGGATCCCAGAGGTGTTGGGGCCAGGGAGCACTCCTGCCAGGGCATGGGGTGCAGGCCTTGGCCTCTGCCCGCCTGGCGGCGCATGCGCCTCCCTCGGCCTGGTCCCGGCACTGGCCGTGCTAGCTGGCCGCGCTCCGCCGTGGGATGCAGCCTTCCATCTCCAGCGCCTCGGGCCAGCCTTCGTACTTGTTGGTGTGCTTGCTGTTCCTCACGTGCTGCGGGCAGGGCAGCAGGAGGTCACCACCTTGGCCCTCAGGGACAGGGCTTTCAGTCACCTTTGCTGTGTTGGCCAACGGTGCACTCTCAGGGCACTTGGCCCCCCCACCCATCCCAGGGAAACATGGTGCCAGCTGTGCTGGCCTACCCCTCACAGCTGGACCAGGAATGGTCCCCTGCTGGGGCATGAAGGCAGAGGGGGCGATGGGCTGCCCCGTGCTGGTGCGGGTAAGGCCAGGCACCTGCCATACCTGCTCGAAGGGGCTCTTGTTCTGCACACCCTTGGCCCCCACAAACACCCAGCTGTCCCGGAAGGCCAGCTCCTTGGCGTTCCTGCTGCCCAGCTCGCTGAAGAGTTTTCTGGTCTCTTCATTCATCCTGCAGCATGGGAGGAAGAGGTGTCAGCTGTCCCTGCAGAAGGGCAAGGCTGAGGCTGGCCTCCCCAAGCACTTACTTAGTGGCTGGGTCATCGTAGGATGCCACAAACACCAGGGTGCCTTCGTGCAGTGGCCGAATAAACTTCAACAGATCGTTGACATCTGGGGGGATAGGTGCCACGTAACAGGGGTCATCAGGGACCACTGAGCACCCTCCCCACCCGCCCATTCTCCAAACGAGGAAAGAGAGAAGTACGATTGGGCCTGGGACATGCCCCACCAAGGGACAGACTGGTGTGAAGCCCAGGTGTCCTCATGACCTCCTGCAGCCTCTAGACCAAGCTGGCGATGTCCCTGTCCTTTCTGAACTCAACGAGGTGACTGAGAAGCCCCAAGTACAGATAGAGAGATAGAGAGAGGAGTGAGTGTCTCAGGGGAAGGTACCCGGGCCATTTTGCTGCAGTGACTCACCTCCTGCCCACATGTCAAAGGCCCGGGCCTCGATGAGCTCACCGCTGACGCCTGTGTCGGGAGGGAGGGACCCTGCTGGGTGAGCCAGGCCAGCCCCAGGGCACGGAAGGCAGGTGGTAATGGGGGACAGCCCTTCTGGAAGCTTTCAAACAGCCCCCCAGTATTCATCCATTCGTTCAGGCAGCTGCATCCCACCACAAGCCGTGGTGCCTCTGTCTGGCATTCGAGGCCCTCCGGGGACTCTCCATGAAGCACCCATCAACCTCCCAGGACCTTCCAGTTCCTTATTGCCATCGTGCTTTTTTGTTCATTGGGTCACTCCCCTGTGGAGCCCTCGGCTTGCACAGACTCCTTCCCAGGGAGATCCTGAAGGGCAGGGGAGGGGAGGGCAAACACCCAGAGGCCTCCTGGGGAAGAAGCAGGGAAGGAGGGCAGCGGGCCACGCTCAGCTGGGGCCTCACCGTTCACCAGGGCGATGTTCAGCCCACGGCCCACGTTGTCCTTGACACTGCTCATCAGCCTAGTTGGGGGTGGGGGAGATCCCGTGTGGGCACGTTTGCGCCACTGCCCCTTGCAGACCCGGCCCCAGATCCCCACCCCCTCCCCAACGCCCCTTCACCCCAGGGAGCTTACATCTTGTCCTCGAGGCAGATCTTGGGCCCAATGACGTTGGCAGCTCCGCTGACCATGCGGAAGGCCAGGTGCTCCTCAGGACACGGCTGGGGCAGGCCACACTTGTACTTCCTGGCCCGTGGCTCTGGGCAGGGATAGCAGGTGTTACCCATGGGACTGGCCCTGAGGTCACCTGAGATCGAAGGGGAGGTCAGGACCAAAACGCATGGTGGAACAAGTGACCGCAGAGGTGGTAACAAGTAGGGGGATGTGGTTCAGGCCAAGGCTGGGGACACTTCCATAGACTCTGTACCACTGGTGAGGCCACAGGGACCCAAGTGACAAGGACTTTCTGTTGCTGGTGGGAGAAAAGAAAGGCTGCTGAGGGTTGGCCTAGGTCACTGCACAGCCAGGAGCGGAGCAGGGGTGTAGCACGTCGGGCTGGGGGCCCAGCTGCAGGGACGAGGCGCACGGGCTGAGGACAGCAGGGGGTGCAGCCTGTCTCCTGAGTTTGATGGGGGTTGGTTAGGAGGACTGGAACAGCATGGCTTCTACTACGGCTTGAACTGTGTCCCCTCAAGATATGTTGAAGTTCTAACCTCCAGTACCTCAGAATGTGATGTTTGGAAATAGGGCTTTTGCAGAGAAATGAATTGAGATGGGGTCATACTGGAGTAGGCTGGGTCCTTAATGCAACATGACTGATGTCTTTCTAAGAACAGAGGTGACAAAGACACACAGAGGGAAGACAGTCACGGGACAGTGGAGGAAGAGTCAGGAGTGACACAGCCAGAGGCCGAGCCTGGGGTCACTGGAAGCTGGGCAGCAGGAAGGACCCTCCTGTAGAACTTTCAGAGTGAGCACTGCCCTGCGGACACCTTGATCTCAGGCTTCTGGCTTCCAGAATGGGGAGAGAGTCCATTTCTGTTGTTCTGGCCACCCAGTTGAAATGGCGGTTCCAGGAAATACTTAAAAATGTGGAAACGGCTTTGGAACTGGGTAGTCAATAGAGGCTTGTCTTAGTCCATTTGCCGCTGCCATAACAGAATACCATAGACAGGGTAGTTTCTAAAGACAACAGGTTCATCTGGCTCCTGGTTCTGGAGGCTGGGAAGTCCAAAAGCATGGCACTGGCATCTGGTGAGGGTCATCCCATGGTGGAAGGTGGAAGGTGGAAGGAAGTGTGTGAGACACAGGGAAAAGGGGGCTGAACGCCACAGTAACTAACCCATCCATAATCATAACACTCATCCATTCACGAGGGCGAAGCCCTCATGACCTAACTACCTCAAAAAGGCTCACCTCCTGATACCAATACATTGACAATTAAATTTTAACACGAGTTTTGGAGGGGACATTTAAACCACATCAAGGCTGTAGAAGCTCAAGGTACACGTTAGAAAAGGTCTGGATTGCCTTTCAGAGACTGTTGGTAGGAGTATGGATGTTAATGGTGATTCTGGTGAGAGGAGGGAAAAGCAACGGAGACAGCCTCTGTGATCTTAGCGAATACAAGTATCATGAACAGAACACTGCTAGAAATGGGAATGCTAAAGGTGCTTTTGGGTTGGGTGTGGTGATTCATGCATGTGATCCCAGCACCTTGGAAGGCCAAGGCAGAGGCATTGCTTCAGGCCAGGTGATCAAGACCAGCCTGGGCAACATAGTGAGACCCCGTCTCTACAGAAAGACAAAACAAATTAGCCAGGTGGGGCGGTGCACGCCTGTAATCCCAGCTACTCAGGAGGCTGAGGGAGGAGAATCACCTGAGCCCAGGGTGCTGAGGCTGCAGTGAGCTGTGACTGCACCACGGCCTTCCAGCCTGGGGGAGCGGGCAAGACTCTTATCTCAATAAATTCGATAAATAAATAATAAAAAATAAAACATGTGTAATAAATCTGTCTTTTAGTATTAGAAAAAAAAATGAAAGTAAAACATTAGTTGGGTGTGCTGGCACATGCCTATAGTCCCAGCTACTCGGGAGGCTGAGGTGAGAGAATCGCTTGAGCCCAGGAGTTTGAGGTGATTGCAGTGCACTGGGATGATACCACCGCACTCCAGACTGGGCCACAAAGCAAGATCCCTGTCTCTACAAAAACAAAAAAAGGCCAGGTGCGGTGGCTCACGCCTGTAATCCTAGCACTTTGGGAGGCCAAGGCGGGCGGATCACCTGAGGTCAGGAGTTTGAGACCAGCCTGACCAACATGGAGAAGCCTCATCTCTACTAAAAATATAAAATTAGCCAGGCGTGGTGGCGCATGCCTGTGATCCTAGCTACTCGGGAGGCTGAGGCAGGAGAATCACTTGAACCTGGGAGGTGGAGGTTGCAGTGAGCCGGGATCACGCCATTGTACTCCAGCCTGGGCAAGAAGAGTGAAACTCCTATCTCAAAAAAAAAAATGGTGCTTTTGGTTAAGCCTCACTGGAGAATGAAGAACATGATATGCGGCACCAGAGGAAAGCTGATCCTTGTTATAAAGGAAGTTGGTTCAGGCGCGGTGGCTGACGCCTGTCATCCCAGCACTTTGGGAGGCCGAGGCGGGAGGATGACTTGAGGTCAGGAGTTTGAGACCAGCCTGACCAACATGGTGAAACCCTATCTCTACTAAACTACAAAAATTAGCTGGGTGTAGTCGGGGGGTGCTTGTAATCCTAGCTACTCAGGAGGCTGAGGTGGGAGAATCACCAGAACCTGGGAGGTGGAGGTTGCAGTGAGCCAAGATCGCTCCAGTGCACTCCAGCCTGGGCGACAGAGCGAGACTCCATCTCAAAAAAAAAAAAAAAAAAAAAGAGAGAACTTGTTTGAATTGTGTTCTAGTGTTTTGTGGAAAGTAGAATGTGTAAGTGCGAGTATTGAACCTGGATATTCAGCTGAGGAGATTTCTAAGCGAAGTGGTGACGGCATAGCCTCATCTCTCCTTGCTGCTGCTAGTAAAGGTCAGAGAGACACGAGGAAGAAACTGTTAAGCACAAAGAGCCAGAAAGTGAAGATGTGGGAAATCCTCAGCTTTGTCACAGTATAAAATCTGCAAGTGTCCCCTGGAGAGAACAGCAAGCATGTGGCTGGCCAAGGGTTTCCTCGAGCTGAGGTATGTGACCTGTGCGTCCACTCACCCCTTTCAGCAGAAGCCTGCAATGAAGATGGGGTTGTCTAGGAAGGGTCTATGGGAACACTCTGATTTTACAGCTTGGACCCCTATGACTTACACGAGAGACCAACAAGGCTCTTGAGAATCTCACGCCCACAGAAACCCTGCCAACCTGGACTGAAAGGGACGGAGACGAAGGGAAGGGTGATTCTGAGGGAGGAACCCGGGATGCAGAGGCCACAGAATGCACGAGCGTGAGGCGGTCTCCCTTTTCAGAGCATGGGGTCATTCCAGCAGGCCCAGAGGATTCCCCTCAGGCCTTAAAACCAAATGAATTTTGCCCTGCTGGGCTTGGGACTTGATCGGGACTGGTGAGCTCTTTTTCCTTTCCAAGTTGCTCTTCTGGAGTGGGAGTATCTCTCCGAGGCCTGCGCACCATCGTCTTCTGGTGGGAGGTAACTTGTTTTATAGGTTTACGGGGCAAGCAGACCCCGCGGACCATGAGAGCTGGTTTGGGGAGGAATACATGGAAAACAGAAACCCTAGAGGACTGGGGCAGGCAGGGTGGTCGCAAAGGGGACGAGCAGGGAGGTGACAGGCGCCTTACCTGCAGTCACCGAGCTCCCTGGGCCTGTGGATACAGAGTGGTTTCGATTAGTGTGGAGCCTCCCAGGGCCTGCAGCAGGACAGTGTGGCCCTCCTTACACCACGAAGTGTAGATGGAGGGGCAGTCAGGCTCAGGGGCTGGGGGCTGAGCAGGCTGACCTTGGCATGCTTCCTGCTCAAGTCTAAGTCATGTTCAGATGCAAAACTCGCTGCTTCAGGAACAGGGTGAAATGGAATTATCAAAAGTACTTAGATGGCCTGGCCGGGCGTAGTGGCTCATGCCTGTAATTCCAGCAGTTTGGGAGGCTGAGGTGGGTGAATTGCTTGAGCCCAGGAGTTTGAGACCAGTCTGGGCAACATGGTGAAACCCCATCTCTACAAAAAAAAAAAAAAAAAATTAGCCAGGCTTGGTAGTGTGCACCCGTAGTCCCAGCTACTCAGGAGGCTGAGGCACTAGAATTGCTTCAACCAGGGAGGGGGAGGTTGCAGTGAGCCAAGATCGCACCACTGTACTCCAGCCTGGGCGACACAGTGAGACTCTGTCTCAAACAAAGAAACAAAAAAGTACGTAGGGGCCCTATTACCAGCCCACAAGTTGTAGAATCCCCTCCCCATCTCAGAGCCTGCAGGGAGCAACAGGGGCATCACTCCCCATGTTCAGAGGAAGCTCCCTGCCCCCTACTCTGGCCCTACGGACTCCAGTTGGGCACAGAATTCTAGTGACCAGGCATTGGCTTTCCTAGATGAAGCAATCAGGTGGTGAGGGAGGCTGTGCCTGATGCCAGGAGACAGACTGGAGACAGCTAAAGGTAGCCTGCCAGGGAGGAGACAGAGAACCCGTCAACCCCCCAACCCCGAGCCTCAACCACAGGCCCAGGTGGCCACTTTGGTGGCCTCTAGAGAAGGATAAAGTGGGGTCCCACACTCACTGGTGAAGAGTTGCTGGATTCGAGGAAAGCCACTGCCAGGCCCACCCAGGAGGATGCTGACCACGATCCACGTGAGACCCACAGTGACGACTAGGGCCACAATGCGGAGAGGGCCTGCAGGCAGGACAGACACAGGGCAGGCTCGCCTCAGACACGGTGAACTCCAGAATGACCCCACAGCCTTGCATGACTGGGTCTCCCCTGCCACTTGGAAAGAAGTGGCTGGAGGACAGGAAGGTGGAGACCTGTCGCCTTCTACCAGGCCTGAGAGGGAGAAGAGCTCCCTGACAGGGAGGAGGAAACTGAGTTCAAATCCCAAGGCTACTGGGTTTGGTTCTCCCTGGCATGTCTGGGAGGGGGCCTTCCAGAACTCTCTGCTCAAGAAGGGCTCCAGCCTTCTTCAAGGAACCCCCTCAACTTCCTGCCCCTGAAACCACCAATATATTTGGGCACCCACCTGCCCCTGCTTTCCTCCTGTTCTAAGGGAGAAGGGTCCCTACTCCCTTTTAAAAGCAGTCCCTTTACCTGCTGAGACCTGGACTGCAAGCTCCCCGGCCTTCCCTGATTTCTTGTAATAGTGATCACTCTCTCTAGCTCACTCTTTCTGCTGTATTTTCAACATCTCCAATGTTTAGGAAGCAAAGAAAACACTCTTCTTCAAAACCACACCCCCCATCCTCTCTCCCTAACCTTCCTCTTCCCTGTCAACCCCCACCCCAAAGTCATCTATACTCACTCCGTCATCTCACCTCCTACTCCCTCCCACCCTACTCCAGCCTGGCCTGGCCTTGACCACCCCAGCAAATCAGCTTGTTGCCAAGGCCGCTGATGACCTTTGTGGTGTCACCACCGCTGGTCACCTGTCAGCCCTGATCTTCCCTGACCTCTCAGTAGGTTCCCATGTCCTCCTGATGGATTCACTTCTCTGCTGGCTTCCAGAACAGCACACTCTCTGGACACTCCTCATTCTCCTTAGATTGTCTTCCTCTACCCTTCCCTTAAAAGTTGGACTTTCTCAGGCTTCCGTCCCAGGCTGCCTTCTGGTCCCTACCTGTAGTATCTTTTTACTTTTTATTTTTGAGACGGAGTCTCACTCTTGTCCCCCAGGCTGGAGTGCAATGGTGAGGTCTTGGCTCACTGCAACCTCTGCCTCCTGGGTTCAAGCGATTCTCCTGCCTGTCTCCCAAGTAGCTGGGATTACAGGTGCATGCCATCATGCCTGGCTAATTTTTGTATTTTTAGTAGAGATAGGGTTTCACCATGTTGGCCAGGCTGGTCTTTAACTCCTGATCTCAGGTGAGATCAGGAGTGTTGGGATTTACAGGCGTGAACCACCGCGACTGGCTGTCTTTCTCTTTATTTTGTTGAGACAGTCTCAGTCTGTTGTCCAGGCTGGCGTGTGCAGTGGCACGATCTCGGCTCATGGCAACCTCAGTCTCCCGGGTAGCTGGGATTACAGGTGCCTGCCACCATGCCCGGCTAATTTTTTCTATTATTTTAGTAGAGATGGGGATTCAGCACGTTGGCCAGGCTGGTCTCGAACTCCTGACTTTAAGTGATCCACCCGCCCTGGACTCCCAAAGTGCTGGGATTACAGGCATGAGCTACTGTGCCTGGCCTGTAGTGGCTTTTTAGATGATGTCATCTACTCCCAGCTCTTTAATTAACCACCATGTGTCAATGACTTCCTATTTTCTAGTTCCAGCCCTGACCTGTCTTGAAACCACTCCCTACCAGCTGGTTCCTCACTGGTCAGCTCCACTTGGATATGTCCAGAAAGCTGCCACTTTAGCAAGTCTGAAGTCCAATTCCTGAGTTCTACTCTGTACCCCACCCCAATTTATCCGTCGTCAAGGATCTTCATGTTAGTTGTCCAGGTGACAGCAGGGATGTCCCACAGCCACTTTTGTCACTTCCCCTCTAAGACCACGCCTCTCCACCTGGACTCCCAGCGTCTTCTCTCTCGCCACTCATTTTCCAAAAAGCAGCTGGTCTGCTATCTGCATTGGGAGATGCTGACTATACTAATCCTCATGTCACAGCTTGAGGAGCTAATGTCGTCAGAGGTGAAAGGATTTAGTTAAGGTCAAGGAACGAGTGGGCAGAGTCCTCCATTTCCAAAACCAAACCCAATGGTCCACCCGGGCCTCTCCAGACAGATGTCGGGACGGTGGGCCTCCAACCAGGTGCCCTTTTCAACTCTGTCCCGTTCGCTGTGGAAGCCACCCACCTGCCAACCTCATGTCCACTTCTCCCGCTGGGTTGGGACCGCCGGCAGGTGCACTGTTTGGGGGTAAAGCGGAAAAAGAGGTTTGGGTGGGGGTCCGGGCAAGCCTGTGCGGGACCCCTGCTGGGGTCGGGCGCGATCGGTGCTACGATCTGTTCATCTGGCCGCCCGGCCAGGCAGGGCTCCTCGGAAACGCGGGGGGAAACCCTGCCTGGCCGGGAGGGGCCTCAGGAACCCGTTGGCTCACGATCTTGCCCACAGGAGCCTCCGGGGCTGGGACGTAGAAGTGGTTCTCCTGGGCTCGGGCCGTTCCTCCGGGCCTGGGGGCTGGCGATGCGGGCCGGGCCGGAGACTTCTCTGGCCGTGGGGAGACGTGGGCTCGGTCAGGGAGGTTCCCTGTCAGGCCCTCCGACTCGCTCCGCCCGGGAAAAGGAGGCCAAGGCGCTGCGCAGGGCGCCCAGGCAGGCCCGGCAATGGCGGCCAAGGGCGGGGCCACAGCCCGTCGGCCCCGCCCGCCCCCGGCAGCGACAGCGCCGTGGGTCTCGGCGCAGGCCTCGTCTCCAGGCCCACGCTACCGCTCGTGCCGGCCGCCGGATGGGAGGGGCCTGAACCTGCCCCGCCCCTGGATCCTTCGCCGGCCCCACCTCCGCAGTGCGTTCAGGCTGAGCCCGCCCGCCGCCGAGTGGGAGGGGCCCGCGTCGGTGCCGTCCCGGAAGTCTCCCCTCGGCCTCTCGGTGGGGAGAGAGCACTGCGTACCTAGGATTGGAGGGCTGGGGCTGCGCTTGCGACCTGAGACCAGATTTCCGAGGCGTGGGAAGAACCGTTGGATCTGGGGCAGAATTAGAACCTGTTCCAAAGTTGATCCATGCACCTAGTAAAGGCAAGGGAGGTACAGAGGCGCAGACAGGGAAGACCGCAGGATCCTCAGTGAGCCTCGGCTGCCTTTCCTTAGAGTCTGTTTTCTGTCCAGAAGCGCGTTCCTGCTGTGTCTCGTATCAGTTGTATCATGGGATGGGGCGTCTGAAATGCTGTTTCGACATCCTTGAAAACTTTTGCCTGCTCCGCCTGCCTGATCTGTCATCGGTTCCCCCCAGAGCTGTTCAAGCTGTGTTGTTTACGCCACACCCCACCCTAAAAACGTTCGGGGGTCATTGGAGGGGAGAATGTAGCGCTATAACCCGAGGCTTTCACAGCAAACCACAATTTATTTTGAGGCCTCTCAGGTTCAGATTTCAAGTCACGTAACTTTCACGTCCTACACAACTCTTATTTTCACTTGAAAACAAATGTGATGTCGTGAATTCCCTAACAATAAGAAGAAACAAGGGTCTGGAAAGAGCTGTGCCCGGCACCTAGCCAGCTGTGTGAACCTGGAGTGGCCTTTGGCCCTTCCGCAATTCTGCCTGGCTGCCGGGCTCTCTCCCCTCTGCGCTTGCCCGCATGCTGCCCTTACACCCTGCCCAGGCTCCGTCTGCCCATCAGAACCCGGGTCAAGGTCCAGTCCCTTCTGCCCTTTGGCTGCCCCAAGTGTGCCCTGAGCACCTACTGCACTGGCATGGCCGGGGCCACCCTGGCAGCTGATCCATCTGTCTGAAGCGCAGCAGCAGGGCGGAATGAGAACTACGGAAATGTCCCTGCCCTTTGACCCAACTTGTGGGAATCTCCTACCCTCAAGGAAACAGTGCAAAATATAGAGTAAGTTTATAAAGTCAGGGATGGGAGAGCCCTGATTAGAATCCAGCAGTTTCTATACTGGAGTATGCAACAGGGCCAAGGTAATCCCTTCTCAGCTGCCTGCTGCTGGGGCCAGGGCTTTACATTTGGGTTTTGTCATGGAATTTGGCAGCTTCTCAAGTAATTATGGTACCGAATCTTGGGCTCCATGCCCTCCTGGTGGGGGGCAGCCGAAGAAGCCCCAGGTTACTCACACCCTTGAGCTGCCAGCCAGGCCCGGGCGGCTGCCATGCCGGTGGTTCTTCAAGGACAATGTTTACATGTTGCTCAGAGCAGGCATTTATGAAAGGTTGTTTTAATGAGTCTCCCTGAGTGTCCAGAGACAACTCTCCCTTCTCTGGGGACACCACGTGGGTGATGGACCAGAGGCCTGGCATTCAGTTCCAGGTCTTCCATGCCTCCCGGGGCAGCCTTGCAAAAATCCCTTATTTTCTCTGGAATGGTTTTGATTCCTGTGGGGGTCTGCCCAGCATAGTAGGTAGAGCTCGTGGTTTTCTCTCACCATCCAGGCCAAAGTCCTGGAGGACACTCACTGTCATCTGTTCTTCCAGATCAGCCCTCATAGATCAGTGCAGCTTCAGCAGTTCTCAAATAGCAGATACTGCAAAATGGGTGTGGGCAATCCTGTGGCAGACATCTCTACACTTTCTGTTAGAAGGACACACTGGGTATTTTTGAAGTCTTGTTCTGAAGAAGGAAAAATCCAAAGTATACACCCACTTAAAGCTGGGAGGGGCACCTGCTGGGGAGAATGCGTAAAAGATAGAAACAAAAGCAGAGAGCTGAAGCTGAGGGTAACACCCGCCATGGGCTCCCAGGAAGAAGAACTGTCCAGACCCCAGGCACAATTAGCACCTGAAGAATATCTTAATTTATAGTGTTATTACTCAGCTATTTCCTTTATATAATCCTTTATATATAATCATATATT
>CAUYQU010070138.1:0-35062 GCA_963574635.1 Cheracebus regulus | reverse complement strand
CCTGGGCAATAAAACAAGAATCCTATTCTCTCTCCCTCTTTCTCTTCCTCTTTCTTTCTATCTTTCATTCTTTTTTTCTTTCTTTTGCTGTTTCTTTCTTTCTCCTTTTCTCTCTTTTTCTAAAATCTCTTCCTCTTTCTTCCTCTTTCATTTTTTTCTTTCTTTTGTGGTTTCTTTCTTTCTCCTTTTCTCTCTTTTTCTAAAATCTCTTCCTCTTTCTTTCTCTTTCATTCTTTTTCCCTTTCTTTTGCTGTTTCTTTCTCCTTTTCTCTCTAAAAAAAAAAAAAAAAAAAAAAAAAGCTAAATAACGTGCCTTGTTTCACAAAGTTAGCACATGGCAAGTGGCCTAATTGAATCCATCCCAAGCAATTACACTCCTAGATATGTATAAACCAAATGTGCACGAGAGTTCACCAAAGCATGAGGATGAGATGTGCATAACAGCAGTCTTTGTCATAGCCAGTCTGGAAGCAATCCACACATCCTTTGAGATAATGAGTAAATTGTGGAAGTCTCACAATGAAAAACTAAAAAAATTATATATTTCAAAATTAAGAAGAGTAGACTTTAAATGGTGTCACCACAAAAAAAATAAGTATGTGAGGTGATGGATATGTTAATTAGCTTTATTTAATCATTCTACTATGTGTGTATGTATAAATATATCAAAATATCACATCATACCCATAAACATATATAATTATTTGTCAATTGACAAATAAAAATTATTTGTCAATTAAAAATATGGTGGCTCATGCCTGCAATTCATCCCAGCACTTTAGGAGCGCATGAGTTCGAGACCAACCTGGGCAACACAGTGAGACCCTCTCCCTACAAAAAAATTAAAAATTAGTTGAGTGTGGTGGTGCACCTGTAGTCAGTTACTCGGGACACCTGAGGTTGGAGGATCACTTGAGCCCAGGATTTCAAGGATGCAGTCAGCCGAAATCACATCACTACACTTCAGCCCAGGCTACAGAATAAGACCATGTATAAAATTAAAACAATAAAAAATATATATAAAATAAAAATGTAAAATATATAAAATAAATAAATTTGTTTTTCATTCATACATGAGAATGAACAAATGGTAACTACCCAGATCTACTTGGATGAATCTCACACAATGTGAAATTCTGTTGACACAGTATTTAATGAAAAAAAGGCAAAGTAAATCTGGTGTTTGACGTCAGGATGGCGGTTACCCTTTGTGGGTTGAGAGTGGGTTTCTAGTGCTGTTCTTATTCTGTTGTTTGATCTGGGTGCTGGTTGTGAAAACATATCCACATCCACTTGGATTCATGCACTCTTCTGTATGAATGTTGCACGCCAATGGAAACATCTTAACAACTGAACCTCTATCTAATGCTTGTTTTTTTCTATGGCACCATACTCCTTTCCTGGCTGACAGGTATTGGCACCGGCTGCTGCCATCACATGGGCTGCAGCAGGGAGGCACCTGCAGCAGGGAGGTGCAGTGGGAGCTGCACACTCCATGGATCCGGGTGCTCCTGGGTGCCTCTGCTGCTGCCCAAATCTCGGCAGCAGACCCAGAACTCCTGCTGCACAGAGCAGGCAGGAGCCCTGCCCTCTTGGGCGGGGCTGCAGCTGCCCAAACTGCAGCTGTGGATGCAGCCTCCCTGGGCTTTTAGCGGGGCTGAGAGCAGGCAGGATCTGCCTGCCTGGGTGCAGCTGCAGCCACCCAACTGGCGGCAGCAGACCTCGGCCTCCTGCTCCACAAAGCAAGCAGGAGCTGGGGAGAAGCAGGAGCCCCTAACAGGTTAGCAGGGCAGCCCTCCCAGGTGCAGGACCTGGGCATCTCTGCAGCCTGCATTCTCGGGCCAGGAAGGCTCCCCATCCCTGCAGGCTCAGGGGTGTCTGCTCCCACCACCTGGACTCTCTCTTCTCCCAGCACCTGCTTCGATCTAGGAGTGGGGTTGGAGCCGCACCCCAGGGCCATGAATGGCAAAGGGAGTCAGATTCCTGGGCAGAAAGGGGTGGGTCCCCAGTAGGGCCACTCCTGGCCTAAAGGCTGGGAGTCGGCTGCCAGTCCCCAGGACCGGAGTGGGGACTTGTGGTGCCCCCTCTCTGCTGCCCATGGAGCAATCAGCATGCACTTCACCCCCTCTGAGGTCTATAAAAGCCCTGGACTCAGCCAGAGCAGGAAAGAGGATAGAGAGAAGAAGGGAGGATGAGCTGCAGAGAGGAGCTACCCTCTCTGCTGACAACTGGAGATAACGGGACAGATAACAGCAGAGAGGAGCAACCTTCTTTCTCCTGGGCCTCCTCTCTGCTGAGAGTTGAACACTGCAGAGATGACCTGCCTACAGAGAGAAGCTACTCATTTCGAGTTTCTTGTGAACTGCTGTAACACTCAATAAAGCTCTTAATCTCGTTCACCTTTGACTTGTCTTTGTACCTCCTGGACGCAGGACAAGAACTCAGGTAAAGGTGCCACCAACCACAGGGGTTTTTGGCCAGAAAAGTGACACCCCGAAGATCCCATAACAGTATGACACAGAGGATGGCATGAAATGGGGCATACTAAAGTGCCAGACTTGCTGTCCAAGACTGGGCTCAAGTCCTGACTTAACCACTATCTACCATCTTCCCTCCCAGGACTCACCTGAAACATGGGCGCTAATTTCTCCTTTGCAGGGTATGTGTATAACAAAGAAATGAGAAACTAACATGTAAAAACGTACTAATAACATACTAAGAGCCCATATTATCTGAGCACCGAGTATGCACCATG
The DNA here is from genome assembly GCA_963574635.1 of Cheracebus regulus. Taxonomy (NCBI): domain Eukaryota; kingdom Metazoa; phylum Chordata; class Mammalia; order Primates; family Pitheciidae; genus Cheracebus; species Cheracebus regulus. The sequence continues at coordinate 32,307 of CAUYQU010070138.1, read as the reverse complement.
TTCTCCCCATTCCTTTCAACAAGTCTGAAGCTGAAGGGTTCTCCCTATTTTATAGCCAAGGAGCCAAGGCTCAGTGCAGTGAAGAGACACACAGCTCTTAAGAGCTAAGCTGGGTTTACATCCAGGTCTGTCTGATCCAAAGGAACAGCTCTATCCAGGACTGCCAGGAGGACCTGGGAGAGCCTGCCAGAAGCCATGAGGCCCGGTCTGTCTCCAGTGCATTCAGCTCTGGGGAACAATCAAGACACAAAGGTCATAATGGCTTTGAACTCCAGAATCCTTCACTCCACTCATTTCCAGCAAAGTTCCAGGAATCCTAGGTCTCCTGTTTCTCCCCAACCTTGTTGAGCCCATGGCTCAGTGTTTTTTCCTCAGTGATATACCAGGGTCTGCTGAGAATATGGCTACTTAGGTGGGGCGCGGTGGCTCACACCTGTAATCCCAGCACTTTGGGAGGCTGAGACGGGTGATCACCTGAGGTCAGGAGTTCGAGATCAGCCTGACCAATATGGGGAAATCCCATCTCTACTAAAAATACAAAATTAGCCAAGAGTGGTGGCACATGCCCGTAATCCCAGCTACTCAGGAGGCTGAGGCAGGAGAATCACTTGAACCCAGAAGGCAGAGGCTGCGATAAGCTGAGATCACACCACTGCACTACAGCCTGGGCAATAAGAAGGAAACTCTGTCTCCAAAAAAAAAAAAAGTGGCTAATTCAGACTCCCAAACTACTCCCGGTCTATCAAAACAGGATTGTAGACTGTTCCTGCCCCAGTCCCTGCCTTACTCTAAGAAGCAGAACACTTTATCAAATTAACCTGGACCACACAAGTACGCATGTGTCCCAGTTCCCCATGCCAGCATCTGTACCAGTCAGCTTCTGCTATGTAACAAACAATCCTCAATCTTAGGGGCTTAAAGCAATACTGATTTATTATTCTCATGACTCTGATCAGCTGCGCGGTTCCTCCAGTCTGGGCCAGATCAGGTGAGGCTGGATGGTTTAGGGTGGCCTTACTCATATATCTGGAGTCTCAACCATAACACCCCCACTCCCGTACTCCCATCCTGAACTCAGGCCCTCTGCCCCTCAGCACTATTTGGATAACTCCCTCTTGCTTGCCACACTAGCCTGGGAAACACCAGGCCTGGGTCAATCCTCATGATCAAGTTTCCCAAACTCATGATCAAACAGCAGCTGGGCACCGGCACAGCCTGAGTGGCAATCAGTCTCCTTCCATGTGGGCTCTCCCTCACTGTCCCCACGGTGGCCAAGAGCTGTGTCAAATCTGACTCTTCCTACTTTCTCTGAGCAGATGACTGGCCTCATGGTGTCCCCTGCTTGACTTCAAAGTTCGTGTTCCCTCTGACACATTTTATGTTGATTGGTTTGTTTATATCTGTCTGTTCTGTAGAATTTAAGCTCCATGAGAATAAGGTGGTTTCTGATTTCTGAGATAGGGTCTTGCTCTGTCACCCAGGCTGAGTAGAGAGGCACAACCACAGCTCAAGAGGTCCTCCCATCTCAGCTTCTTGAGTAGCTGGGACTACAGGTGTGTGCCATCAGGCTCAGCTGAAGTGTTTTTTTCTATTTTGAGACAGTCTCTCTGTCGTCCAGGCTGGAGTGCAGTGGCACGATCTCAGGCTCACTGCAACCTCAGCCTCCCAAGTAGCTGGGACTACAGGCACATGCCACCACCATACCCAGCTAATTTTTTGCATTTTCAGTAGATACAGGTTTTACCATGTTAGCCAGAATGGTCTGTATCTCCTAACCTCATGATCCACCCACCTCCACCTCCCAAAGTACTAGGATTACATACAGGTGTAAGCCACCACACTCGGCCTGGTTTTCAAATTTTTTGTAGAGATGGTGTTTCACCATGTTGCCCAGAATAGTCTCAAACTGCTGGGCTCAAATGATCCTCCCACCTCGGCCTCCCAAAGTACTAAGACTACAGGCATGAGCTGCCACACCTGGCCTGGTTTCTGTCCTTTAACTGTGGTATCTTCAGCACTAGAACTATGCCTGGCATCTGGGGGTAGGGCTGGAGGGACCCTCAATAAGTGTGGTCTTATTTTTTATTTAGTTATTTATTTTTTTGAGACAGGGTCTCACTCTGGTTACCCAGGCTGGAGTACAGTGGCTTGACCTCAGCTCACTGCAGCCTCGACCTCCTGGACTCAGGTGATTCTCCCACCTCAGCCTCCTGAGTAGCTGGGACTAAAGGCACATGCCACCATGCCCAGCTAATTTTATGTATTTTTTTTTTTTTAAGTAGAGACACAGTTTCACCACGTTGTCCAAGCTGGTCTCAAACTCCTGGACTCAATTTGTCCACAATTTGCCCACCTTGGCCTCCCAAAGTTTTGAGATTACAGGCATGAGACACCACACTTGGCCTGGTATTTATTTAATGCAAAAACCAAAGAACAACCCCACAGTGCACAGAGCTTAGTGAGGACAGTGTGGTAAGCTTGCAGTTACCTGCAGCCGCTCTGTTTTCTACAGCCTCCTCCCTCCAAGACAGGAAAGGGCCTCACAGCAGCCCGAGAATGAGCAAAACCTCAGGCAGGAGAGGCATGGGGTACAAGCCCCTGGAGCCTGATAGGCCAGTCTGCTCAAAGTGTAGCCAGCAGATGCCCTGCATGTGAATCACCCACTGGTGGCACTTAAACATCCCGTTTTCCAGGCTCCACCCCAGGTGCCTGACTCAGAGGGCCCAGGAATTTGCATATTTAGCCTGCAACACGCTGCATTTGAGCGTGACAAAGTTGTTCCAAAGAGTCCTGGTGTGAGCTCTAGGAGACAAGGCAATGCAATCCCCAACCTCACCATGGGACACAGGTCATGCACCAATGCTGACAGCCCTGCAGGTGGATGGGTGACCAAGGCCTGTAGGGAGCATCCAGTGACAGAACCTGGAAAAGAAGCTGGGGAGGGGACGGGCTCCAGGCTGACAAATCACAAAAGCTCAGGGCATGAGTTAGGTATGGTTCATCCATAGAACCTGCAAGAGCATGCGACCCAGCCACATGGGCTGTGGGGTACAGGGTGGGAAGCGCCAAGCCCCCACCCCTCCTTGGCTCTAGAGCAAGAACTGGGACACTGCCAGGATCAAGAATGGCATGACTAGGTGTGAATGGATGGGGGTAGGGGGACCCTAGGTGGAAGCTCTGGAGGGAGGAATGTGTCTGAGACCAGACATACCTGAACTCTGGCACCCTAATTAACTCAGTCCCCATCCCTCGAGTTGGCCACATCTTTTGCCCCACGTGAGGACCTGCCCCAAGTCCGCTCAACCTGGGCTCACAGGGCTGGCCATGTACCCGTCCCATGAAGCCCGCTGCTGAAAACATCACTTCCTCATTTAAACCTTCTTGGACTTGGCATCTTCCCTGCTTCAATCCCCAGTGGCTCTTCCCAACCACCCACCAAGCACTGTGCTCTGTAATTGCTGCCACAATTAAGGATTGAGGGCCACAAAGGTAGAGGCTCTGGCCTGTCCCAGCCTCCAGCTCAGCCCTGGCCACTGAGGCAAGGGCCAGGCCAAGCCTTAATGCACCAACCCATCGTCCTCCTCTGTCCTCAGTCTCTGCCCACCGCCACCCCCCACCATGGCCGAGAGTATTCAGAGCTTTGCAGAGATGCCCACTGGGTGCAGGGATGAAATCGCTTGAGGATCACTGGGCCCCTCTGCGGGAACAGGGTCAAAGGCCCAGGCCTGGACTGTGCAGATTAGGCTGGCCTCTGAGGATGAGCATCCAGGTTCCAACATCCCAGAAAGGGCCCATGGGCCACGAGGGAACCACGGGCAGGGCCCAGGAGAGAGGCAGAGTCCAGACCAGCACAAAGAGAAAGGCAATTTTATTCTTCCAAAAAAAATGCACCAAGAGGGGTTGAGCACAGGAGCACCCCTGGCCATGCCCCCCATCCTAAGCAGGGTCTGAGATGAGGCCAGGCCTGACCTGGGCTTGGAAGAAGCTGACTGGGCTCCCTGTGGCCCTGTGGAGGGAACCAGGCAGGCCTGGGTGTGGGGCTTTGCTGTTAGCACCAGGAGCCGCCCACAGCTGGGCTCGGCAACAGGGCAGCACATGGCCTTGTTGCCTCCACCTGAGAGTCTGGGGAGGGGCTAGTGGCAGAAGGCTCCCTGCAGGAGGTCACCTGAGTGACACTCAAATTCACAGACCCTCTCTGCACCCCCAACCCCTGTAAACATGAGAATGGGCTTGTGACTCGCCCCAGCACCTCAGGACAAGATGAGGGTCCGAGATGTGTGGCTGGGCTTCAGGCGGCCCAGGAGCTGCCGGGCTTTCTCCTGCATGAAGAGCTGGTCCCTGGTCCCCCCGCAGGCCACCGTCTTCCAGGCACTGGACATCTGGGAGGAGGCAAGAGGGTCACCACTCAGGCAGGGACTATGTGCTCCCAACAGACCCTAGTGACCCTGGCCAGGGAAGGGTGGAGTTGAGTCTCCCTTCCCTAGAAGCCAGAGTCTTCTTATTCTCTCTCCAGATTCCTGGTGACTCTGAACATGTCACTCCCTGGCTGTGGGCTTCCTCAGCTGAAAAGCAGGAGGCTGGACAAGGGCACTGTCCCTTCAACCCCACCCTACCCTCCGTTGCCGAGAAGCCATAGCCAGGAGGAGCAGTGAGATGGGTCAGCAGCCTGAGGGCAGACATGCACTAAGCAAACCAAATACAAAGATAATGACTTAGTTACAAGTGAAACCCAGGCCATAAAAGAGAGAACGGCAGGGTGTCTCTACAGCATATGGGGTCAGGGAAGGCTTCCCCAAGGAAGCGGTACTGAGACTGAGAGAAGAGTAAGTTAAGCAAACACAGCCATAGGAAGGTAGCAGGAAGAGCATCCAGGCAGAGGAACGGTCTATGCAAATACCCTGAGCTAAGAAGGCTGGCACTGCAGGACCCCCAGGGATGGCCAGCACTCACAGGGACAGGTGTCGCGAAGTGGCTTCGGGGCTTCTGGGCCACTGCTGCCTTCTCGGGCTTGGCCTGCAAGAAGCCCTGGTTGAGCAGACTGTTGTCTTCTTTGATACCTGACAGGGTGAGGCTGGAGGAGCTTGAAGGGGCAGTTGTTGGCTGAAACCAAACCCAGTCAAAAAGTCACCTTTTGCCACAAACTGGTAGACAGAAGGAAAAACCCTGCAATCCCACCCCAGCACCACCACCTGGTTGCTGGGACCTGGAAGAGGATACACACTTTTCTAAAGAACTTAATCTTGCTCTGAAGTTCTTTTTTAAAAAAATCAGTAAAAAAAAGCATCTCTGTGCATTTCAGAGCCTGATTCAGTCTTAAGACACAGTCAGGCACTTGGGGGCACATGAGCCCTGGGATGGGTGCCATGCAGCCCCCAGGCCATAATAACATAATCAATAAATGTAGAGTATTACTGAGCATTATCAAGTAATAATGAATGATGCCTTTGTCACATGAAGCCTCAGGAGGAGCCAAGGTTGCTCCTAGTTTTCCTGGGCCCAGAAACATCCACAAGCACCAGCAAGATGCGGCTTCAACCCCAAGCACAGCACAGTTGCTCTAAGCACCTCCCAAGCCTTTCCAGGCTCTCTGCTCTGCTTGGCACTGGGTCTTCCTGACTTAGGCCTGGCATCCCTTTTATAGGCAAAAAACGGGCTCAGGGAACCTGAAAGATCCCAAAGAACAGTGATGGTGTCAGAACTCAAACCCAGGCCCACCTGACTCTAAATCTGTGCTCTTCACCTCCTGCAGTGACTTCTTTCTTTGTAGTAATCTGGCTGCAGTGCATATAAGTCCCCAGCCTGTCAGGGATCCCTGGCCAGGACAAGGTTTCTCTGCAAGGACCATGAGGGCAGCAATCTACTTGGAACATCAAGCAGCACTTAACCTCTGTTTATGATGCCGCCATGCCTCTCACTGCTCTCAGCCAGGGCAAGCCAGCTCACCCCATTGTGAGCAGAGAGGGATCGGCAGCACAGCATGGCTTCTGGGGACTCAGGCTCTGCACAAGCAACAGCCCCCTTCCTGAAGTCAACCTGACTGTAGCACGTGGCACAGAGAGTGCACTGGCCTGGAGGCCAAATGGCACCCATCCCAGGGCCGATGTGCCCAAGTTCCTGGCTGTGCCTTAAGACACATCACTAGGCCAGATGCTGTTGCTCACACTTGTTATCCTAGCACTTTGGGAGGCTGAGGTGGATGGATCACCTGAGGTCAGGAGTTCAAGCCCAGCCTGACCAACATGGAGAAACCTCGTCTCTACTAAAAATACAAAATTAGCTGGGCATGGTGGTGCATGCCTGTAATCCCAGCTACTTAGGAGGCTGAGGCAGGAGAATCGCCTGAACCCGGGAGGCGGAGGTTGCAGTGAGCCAAGATCATGCCATTGCACTCCAGCCTGGGCAACAAGAGCGAAACTGTGTCTCAAAAAAAAAAAAAAAAAAGACACGTCACTGACCTCACTGACCCTCTCTGGGGTCACTCCCATGAACAGAATGCAAAGGAGGGCGCTAGAGACCTAGACCCATGGGTTTTAAATATATCCTAGCCACTCAACTCTTGCAATCAAAACCGTATGGGGAGAGACAAGCAGAGCTGCTGACTAAAGCCAAGAGTGGGTGCCCAGATCCACCCTCCCTGCAGAGCCCAGTGTTCCAGAAGTCCAGTCGGAGAATCATTAGACTAACTCCACATCAAAAGTCCTCTCCAAAACTCAACAGTTCCAAGGGCAGGCTTCCAAGGAAATCTCATCCTCCTGGGAGCAGCTCTGGACTGGGGTGCGGGTGGCTGAACCCTTACCAAGGACAGAGCCTTGGGCAATGTAGACATCATCATCTTCACATCCTCATCCACAATGTCAAGAGCCAGAGACTTCCGGACTTTCTTGACGGGGCTCCGATGCACCTGGAGGTTGGGAGATAGGAGGGGGTTAGGGTGGGTGTCAGGATTCCCATGGTCAGCACCTTGATGGTCATGGCCATGGACGGTCACAAAACCAGGTCCTGCTGCAGTGCAGACTTCGAGCAAGGCCCAGCTAGTGGAGATCTGCTGTGAGAAGAATGGGGGCACCGGGAAAGTTAGGCCCCACACCCCATTACAGACTGTGCCCAGGATAGACCCTGTCCTGCCAGGCACTGCAACAGTGAGCAGGAACACAGCATGAAACTCCACCAAAGTGACCTGCTCTCACCCCAAATGGACCAGATACAGCCCCTCAAACAGGTCCAGCAGAGAATCATCCCAGTAACACCTAAAATACCACCCACAGGTTTATGGAAGCATAAACCCCTCGGGACAAGCCCTTCTACAAACGCCTAATACAAGCAAGGAATGCCCCATCCCTAACCCTGCACCTCACATAAGTAGGTCCTGGGTCTGCTCCAATACCAGGGAGGGGCTCTGAGAGCCACAGCCCCCTCCACCCAACAATGCACCCAGCAGCGGCTGCCATGGCTCACAACCACCATCCCCACCAAGGAGAGACCAGGGAGTGCCCTGAAAGTGAGAAGCCAAGATCTCTCCACCTGCACACGGGGTGCCAGCCCGAGCAAGTCCCGCCCTGGCTGATAACCTACCTCCCCTCCTTACCTAACACCCTTGTACATCCCACCATTCCCAGCTCTCCCTTGAGAGCAGTCTGGGGAAAAAGAGGAACACAAATAGACTTGAAGGGATTGCCCACTGTCACAAAAGCGAACAATGCAGTGGAAGGGAGTCTGGCATAGAATGGAGGCTTGGGACAGTCCCTTCCCTGCCCCCCTGCCCAGAAGTCCTTGCAGACTCCACCTCACCTGAACCCATTCCCCGACCCCCAGCTCATGCAGCCTGACACTCAGCCTAGCACCTAACTGCCTCATCCTGACCGCTCACCTCCATCTGAAGGATTCCCTTGGAAACTCCCTTTCTGTGGCCCTTGGTATCCTGTGAATTCAGTCAGAGGGTATCTGTCTACCATCTGTCTCCGCCCACTGAACACTAAGGGGTGATCCAGTCTGGGTCTCAATCGCCGCTCAATCCACCACATCCAGCCCAGCCCCACTTCAGCAGGGTCCAAACACAATGTTGGGTGAGTGAATCCTTTAAAGGGGAGCAGGGGAGGCTCCCAGAGACGACACTGGCCTTGCCTTACCTTATCAATTTCCTCAACAACCACCCTGAGAGAGGGGGCAAAGGTGACATGCTGCGTCCCCATTCTTCCCAGCGCCTCACTTTCTACTATCTGTCTCCAGACGCCTCCCGCTGCCATGGCTCCAACACACCCCTGCCTGAGCTGGCAGCTGGGGGCTCTCCCACCCCCACCCCACTCACCCCAGGCTTCCTCTTCTGCTTGTCGGGCCTGATGTCATCCTCGATGATGAGCTCGATGCCAGCCTCAGAGCGCAGTACCTCCTTCAAGTCCTCCTCCAGGTGAGGGGTCTGCGGCTGTGGGTAGGTGTGGGGTAGCCCATGTGAGACACCACACTCAGACTGTATGTGTGTGGGACAGTGGGGCCAACCCAGCTGCAGTTGGGCTGTCCTGGGTAAGGCAGGAAGGAGGCCTGATGCCAGGATGCTGAGCTCACACGCATAATTCACAACCATTAACTGCTGCCTTGCACAAGCAGCTGATGACCTTGATTCCCAGGGTCCTGCCATGGCTGGGAACAGCCCAGAGAGGCACAGTAACCCTCACACAGCCCTGTGCAATAACTGTCATCTTACTCAGGTAGAAACAGAGGCTCAGAGATCAAAAGCCTGGCCCACAGCCACACAGCTGCTGAATTAGGACCCAGATGGCTCAAAGCCCAGGCTCACTCAACCCTTTGCTCCACACTAATGGGGGCTCTCAAACCCATTTCCCTTTCTCAGGCCTGGGGGTTCCAAGGACCTGTCCAGCTTCGGGCAGCAGAGAACAGGGGAGGGTGAGTGCTACTAAGAGTGAAAGGTGCAAAGCACAGCAACTGCTCAGAAGTCCCACAAAAAGCCCCTGCATACTTTAATTACAACTGCCAAGCAGGGTCCCTGGAAAGCCTGCTTGACTCCATCGCAGGCCCAGGGGAGCCTCAGCCCCCAGCCACCTTGGTTTTCACAAGAGGATCCACAAAGTAGAGAGGGCAGGGGATCCCTGCAGACCCTGTCCACAATCCAGTGCCTCCATAATCATGCCTTTCTCTTACCCTCCACTGATTTCTAAGACACCTGCATGTTACAGAAAGCCCAAGGTGCCAACTCCTTTATTCACAGAGAAAATACAACCATCCCATCAACTGGGAAGAGTAGGGGGGAGAAGGGCAGCCTGCACACTGTGGGGAATAACCACCAGGGGCTTTCCAGTGCTCTGTAGGGAACCAGGAGTTGGTCAGAAGACAGGCCAGAGCAGCAACCTGCCACTTCTCTGAACCAGGCACAGTTTTATCTATGCCTGAAACTGTTTTAGCTATAATATTTCACATCAGTCTCCCCCATCCTGAGGCTGCGTGTCACAGGATACCACCATGTCTCCAGCACCTGCCTGCACACTCAGGTGCTCAGGAACAGTCAGAGAAGGTGACAAGGAACAGCCTCAGTTTCCCCATTTATATTATCAGGATCTCTGCCTCTTCTCAGGAGGAAGACTCAAGTGAGACCTCAGAGAGAAGGGTCCTGTGGATTGAACATGGTTGGATAAACCCAAGAGACCCCACTGTGCAGAGATCCATGGCAGCAACCATACCACATACCAGGGGCTTCAGGGGTCCGTACTTCTCCAGGGCATTCTTGAAAGGGGTTGGCGTGTGGGGAGCGTTGTCCATGGAGTACTTCTGATCTGGGGTTACAAACCTGCCAGGGGCCACAGCAGGGGAATTAGTGACAAGAAAGGGGCTGATGCCAGGCACTCTGCTACTGTGGCTCCACCTTCCCCCAATCTGACCTTTGGCCCCAGCACAGGTTCTCTTCCCATCCCTCTCCCCACCCTGCAGGTCAAAGTCAGGGGCTCAGGGGAAACAGAAGGAACAGGAGAATCTAAGAGGGGACAGGAACACCAGACGGGTTGCAGAGAGCCAAGAATGCTGCTCAGTCACGGTCCAGGCTTAGGACTTTCCAGAAAACAAGGCAGCCCATGGCCACACTTCAGGAACAGTAAGAGGGGCATGGAGCAAGGCGGGAACCCAGAAGATCCCAACCCTGCCCAGCTCTCCCCAGAGAGCCTGTGTTAAGCAGGATGGTGGCAGCACAGTGAGGGAAAGGACAGGCGAGAGGCGAGGCCAGTATCTCCCCAGGTCTCCCAAGAGTTCAGAGGTGATGGACACACACAGGGAACCCTTCAGCAGAGCAGAGAGGAACCCAGGATGGTCTGGTCCAGAAGCAGAACTGTAAGATGCTTCTATGAGATGTGGACCTGCCATGGGTGATTTCTGCCTGCCCCTGGAGCAGGGATAGGAACAGGCACTTCACACCACAGAGAACCAGAGCTGGCGGTACAGGCCTGGGCCAAGCTGGCTGTGGGCAAATGTCAAATGTCAGCTCTGATGGAAGCTACCAAGTTCCACAAACACAAGCCCTTATGCTAGTACGTGACCTTAGTCACCTGGAGATGCCACCATGGCTGACTCTCGTGGCATACCCAGGGCACTTAAAGGATGAGAGAAACACCCCAGGTAGCCAGGGACTCAAGTGAAGAGGCCAACTCCTAGACACGGCAGCCTGGGGCCTGGCCACCTCCACTTCTCGCAGCTGGCCATTCACTCCGTGGGGAGATAAAAAGCTAGAACAAGCGCAGACCATTCTTTTCTTCCTTCCTCAGCACCTAGAGATTAGGCAGGATCCACAGTCTCTTCCCAAACCCTTGTTATCCCCCACCTGGGACACAGAGATCCCCCTCTGTAACAAAGAGTGAAGACAGATAAGCACAGGTCAAATATACACATCTCACAGTTCAAACCACAACTCAAAGCGGGGAATCTGAGTCACTCAAGCACCTCCAAGGGACACAGTATTTTTAAGAAACCTGAGAAAGTTCCAGAACCTCTCTAATTTGTGGCATCAACAAGGACTAAGAGCACAAACCACACATGGCCAAAGGCAGTGGCTCACACCTGCAATCCATGAGAGGATCATCTGAGGCCATGAGTTCAAGAACAGCCTGGGTAACACAGAGAAACTCCATCTCTACTAAAAATAAAAAAATCAGCCAGGCGTGGTGTTCCCTGTAGTCCCAGCTACTCAGGAGGCTATGGCAGGAAGATCACGCAAGCCCAGAATTTGAGGCTGCAGTGAGCTACGACTGCACCACTGAACTCCAGCCTGGGTGAAGGAGAGACCTTGTTTCACAAGAAAAGAGTATATACACAAATTAGAAAATGCAAGGAGGCCAGGCACGGAGTCTCACGCCTGTAATCTCACCAATTTGGGAGGCCAAGGTGGGCAGATCACCTGAGGTCAGGAGTTCGAGATAAGCCTGACCAAAATAGCAAAACGTTTCTACTAAAAATACAAAACTTAGCCGAGCTTGGTGGCAGGCATCTGTAAATCCCAACTACTCGGGAGGCCGAGGAAGGAGAATCACTGGAACCCGGGAGGCAGAGGTTGCAGTGGGCCAAGACTGCATCATTGATTGTATTCCAGCCTGGGTGACAGAGCAAGACTCTGTCCTAAAAAAAAAAAAAAAAAAACTCTCAAGGAGAGGCCAGGAACAGTTGCTCACACTTGTAATCCCAGCACTTTGGGAGGCAGAGGCAGGCAGATCACAAGGTCAGGAGTTCAAGATCAGCCTGACCAACATGGTGAAACCCTATCTCTACTAAAAATACGGGCATGGTGGCGTGCACCCATAGTCCCAGCTACTCAGGAAGCTGAGGCAGGAGAATTGCTTGAACCCGGGAGGCAGAGGTTGCAGTGAGCCAAAATCGGACCCATTGCACTCCTGCCTGGGAGACAGAAAGAGATTCCATATCAAAAAAAAAATTTTTTTTTTGTAGAGACATGGTCTCCCAATGTTGTTGCCCAGGCTGGTCTTAAACTCTAGCCTCAAGTGATCCTCCCACCTCAGCCTCCCAAGCACTGGGATTGTAAGTGTGAGCCATTGAGCCAGACCTTGGAGACTGATTTTTGACTAAGGGATTCACAAATCTTTTCCCAAAATTATACATCATTATCAGGGCTAAAATTTCTGAGCTGATTTCTGAATCACAAAATAAAAGCAATTTCCTCCTCCAGCAAATGTATCAAGCAGAGGAATAGTTAAGCAACAGTCTCTACCTGGAATTTAGAATCATGATGACCCAAGGAAGTAAACTGATTTACGAGCACCTCCATGAAAGCAGGCTAGCGAGCAACCTGTACAGGCTTCCAGACAGAAAACGCTGTGCTCTGTAAGCTCAGCAGGAATGCAGCCTCCAGTCCTGACAGAGAGACTGCGGCACTTTCGTCCTGCACATAGGCTGCTCAAACACAACAAATTTGCACTTGAAACCTTACAAAGGGGAGGAGATTATGTTTTTCAGGCTAATTTGGACTCTCTTCCTTCCTGAGACAGAAAATTATCAAATGCAGACCAGGTGCAGCAGCTCATGCCTATAATCCCAGCATTTTGGGAGGCTGTGGCAGGAGGATCGCTTTGAGGCCAGTTCAAGACCAGCCCGGGCAAAGTAGCAAGACTTCGCCTCTTCAATTTTAATTAGTTGAGCATGGTGGCATGCACCTGTAGTGCCAGGTACTTAGGAGGCTGAGGCAGGAGAATCACAAAAAAGGAATCTAATTAAAAACTACAAATGAGGAAAAGCAAAGGTGGAGCCCCAGATTATACCGACAAAAATGATAAATTGTGGTGGCCAGAAAGGAGAGGGCTTTCTTAATACAGTCTCCAGTGTTATTCCAAGGGTGCCCCCTTCCCCACTGTTCCACCAGTGGTCCTGAGGCCCATGGCCTGGCATTGCTAAGGGAGAGGACAGGGACGGTGGGGGGCACTGCAGCACTCACGCAGCATGTTTCTGGTGCAGGGGTGTCTTGTCCCGGTGCAGTGGTGTGGTGACCACCACCTTCTGGCTGCACACTGGGGTGGATGTCAGTGAGGGGCTCTCCAGCTCCAATGTGTCCTGTTTATTCCAGAAGTTCAGAAACTGCCGAAGAAGAGAGAGGGAACAAGACAAAACGATGACCTGCGTGAGGATTCCTGAGGCCTCAAGGGGTCATGGGAAGAGACCCTTGAGTCCCTCCCTCAGAACATCTCCTCTCTGACACTGAGGTCCCCTCCTGACCCATCAGACACCAGAGAACAAGGACTGAGACAGATCTATGGCAGGAGGCCACCAAGCAAGTTCACACAGACCTCTGTGCTTCCATCACCCTAATACTTACTAGCTTTCGCCATCTCTACCCTTGAGTGCTGACGAGGCAGTTAAAGCACAGGAAGCCAACTGCAGGAGAGCAACTCCTTCTCAGAAGAAATAAAACTAGCTCTGAACCGACCTGTGAAGGCACAGGGCATGTGATAGCTGTAGTGATGCTGGTGGCAGAAGGGTTACCAATTAGAGAGCACCTTCTCTTGCCAACGCTAAGCATTTCACACAAATAATTTCATTTAGTTCCCAAAAATCATGAGACACAGGCACCGTTACTATCTCCTTTTACAGATGAGAAAACCAAGGCTTAGAGATTTAGAGTCTTGCACTGAGTAATAGAGGTGAGACTCAAATCTAGATCTAAGCCACTATCCATCCTTTGAAGCACCACCCTGTCTTCCCTTCCTGCCTTGAAAGTGCTATAATACAGAGCCATCTGCAACCCTCAGGGCCTCTACCCTAAATAGGGTCTCTGGAGCAGGGCGGCCACTGCACTCCATCATTCTGAGCTTCCCAAATAGCAGTTCAGGGCCCCGCTGTCTTCCTTCTCCAGCCAGCAGCCCTCACTTGGAGCATGTTAAAGACTGACCCATGTTGTGTCTCCCTCAAACTTACATCCTGTAAGTCCCAACTCTCAGCACCTCAGAGTGGGACTGCATGAATACTTGGAGATAGGGCCTTTAAAGGGGTAAGTTAGACAGGGCACAGTGGCTCACACCTGTAATCCCAGCACTTTAGGAGGACAAGGTGGGCGGATCACCTGAGGTCCAGAGTTTGAGGCCCGCCTGGCCATCGTGGTAAAACCCCATCTCTACTAAAAATACAAAAACTAGCCGGGCGTGGTGGTGAGCACTTGTAATCCCAGCTACTCAGGAGGTTGAGGCAGGAGAATTGCTTGAACCCCAGAGGCGGAGGTTACAGGGAGCCGAGATCACTCCACTGTACTCCAGCCTGGGCAACAGAGTGAGACTTTGTCTCATAAATAAATAACGTGGTAAGTTACAGCCTGACAAACAAGGTTAAACCACCTCTACTAAAAATACAAAACTTTGGCTGGGCAAGGTGGCTCACACCTGTAATCCAGGCACTTTGGGAGGCTGAGGCGGGCAGATCATAAGGTCAGGGGTTCGAGACTAGCCTAGCCAACACAGTGAAATCCTGTCTCTATTAAAAATACAAAAAATTAGCTGGGCATGATGGCAGGTGCCTGTAATCCTAGCTACTTGGGAGGCCAAGGCAGGAGACTCACTTGAACCCGAGGCAGAGGTTGCAGCGAGCTGAGACCACACCACTGCACACACACCCGCCCGGGCAATAGTGTAAGACTCCATCTCAAAAAAACACAAAAAACAAAACAAAACTTTACCAGGCATGGTGATGGGCACCTGTAATCCCAGCTACTCAGGAGCCTGAGGTGGGAGAATTGCTTCAACCCAGGAGGTGGAGACTGTAGTGAGCTGAGATCATGCCACTGCACTCCAGCCTGAGCAACAGAGCGAGACTATTTCTCAAAAAAATAAAATAAAAAATAAAGTGGTTAAGTTGAAGCCATTAGAGTGGGCCCTAATCCAATAACTGGTATCCTTACAAGGTTACAAAATAAGACGTTTTAAAAGAGAACACACTGACTGGGCGCAGTGGCTCACGCCTGTAATCCTAGCACTTTGGGAGGCCAAGATGGGTGGATCACCTGAGGTCAGGAGTTCAAGACCAGCCTGGCCATCATGGTGAAACCCCATCTTTAAAAAAAAAAAAAAAAAAACAGAACAGATTAGGACACAGGCAACCACGTGGAAATAAAGGATGAGCCAGCATCTACAAGCCAAGGAGAGAGGCCTCAGAAGAAACTAACGCTGCTAAATTTCTGCTGCAAAGCCACCCAGTCTGTGGCACTCTGTTAAGCAGCCGGAGCAAACCAATATAGGGTCTCTTTCAAAATGCCACTAGCCATCCTGATTTATGACAGGGTGGCCTCCTGCACCAGGCCATCTCAGAACCTTGCTCTCTCCCACAGCCTCACGAGAAGAGCAGACCTAACGAGAGCCAAAGACCTAGGTTATACCTAAGCCCACCAAGGCCCTGTGCCACCCACTACTCCTAGCCCTGAACTCCACACCTCCACTCTGCCCTTCCTTTTCTGTGCCTTTGGTCAAGGTGCTCAAGAAGACCCAGTCCAGACACCTCTCTGCAGGAAGGCCAGGTGCCTCCCACGACCTTTATCTCAGAGAGATGCTGGCACTCGTCCTGGGCTCCCCTGAGGCTCTGTGGTGCCTAACAGAGCACTCAGGGGCAACACCTGTAACAGTGAGTTCTCAGTGACTTTGCAGTTGCTATTACCATGGCACCTCCCACACTCTATTCTGATTAATGTATTACAAGCCTATCCCCAGCACTGGCTATCCCAGGTCTTCCCAGCACTGGGGACACCCCATCATCTTCATCTTTGGTCCCCAATGCTAGCAAGTCTGCTATGAAATAGGTTCCATAAATGGACTGAACAAACACAACAGTTCTCTTCTTGCCCTTCATTACCCAGTTACCACCATCCTCCTCTTCCTCCTCCTCCTGGCAGTCTTCCTGGACTTGCCCACAGTAGATATATGTATGCAGCACCATAAGCCTTCTCCTTCATCCTGCCTCTCACATTTCTGGGTCTTGTTTAGTTAACTGGTCTTCCTACCAGAGCATAAGCTGCATGAGGGCAGAGCCAGGTCTGGTTTGCTCACCCACGCCCCCAGCACTAAACACCAGGTGTCTATACTGACCCAATAAAGAGCCAGAGTGGGGTCTATGTACCTGGGAGGGTGAGAAGGGCAGGGTCTTAACAGGTGTGCTCTTGGGGGTGAGGCTGTTACAGGAATCCAGGAAAGACAGACTGGTGCTATTCTCCGTGACAGGGGACAGAGCCACACGCCTCTTCCTCTGCCGCTTGAGCACTGAGGGCGGCGTGCCAATGCCAGAGCCCCCAACTTCAGTGCTGGGGGAGATGGGGATCAGCTCGCCTCGGCTGCTCCGACTGAGGTCCGAGATGGTGTGGCCATCCAGGCGGTATTCAGTCACACTGGGCACCGGGGTGGCAGGCTGGCAGAGTGGCAGGACCTGCTGCTGATGTGACGCTTGCGGCTGCACCAGGTTGTTGTTGATACTGTCCTCTGCAGATGGCTCCTCAGGGAGGTCAAATTTACTCAGGTCACACCAAGCATCGGGGTCCTGTCCAGGGAGGGAGGTTAGAAATTGCAGTTACTCTGCTTTTAATACAAGAGGACTTGTCCGTTAAGGGAAATATGTGTCAAGTATGAACCTACAGCCCAGGACTAATCATTAATATCGCACGCATTTCCTCAGTTTTCTATGACTGTACATCTATATTTTCACAGATTCTTTTTTTCCTTAAAAAGACAGAGTCTCTGTTGTCCAGGCTGGAGTACAGTAGCACAATCACAGTTCACTGCATGCTTGAATTCCTGGGCTCAAGTGATCCTTCCACCTCAGCCTCCTGAATAACTGGAACTATAGACATGTACCAAGACTCTTGGCTAATTTATTTCTTGTTTTTATATATTTATTTCTTTATTAGATGAAGTCTTGCTCTGTCACCCAGGCTGGAGTACAGTGGCGTGACCTCCACTCACTGCAACTTCTACCTCCTGGGTTCAAGCAGTTCTCCTGTCTCAGCCTCCCGAGTAGCTGGGACTACAGGCATGTGCCACTACACCCAGCTAATTTTTGTATTTTTAGTAGAGACGGGTTATGGGTTTCACCATATTGGCCAGGTTGGTCTCAAACTCCTGACCTCATGACCCGTCCACCTCAGCCTCCCAAAGTGCTGGTATTTCAGGTGTGAGCCACCGTGCCTGGCCTTGGCTAATTTTTTAAAAAGATTTTTTTATAGAGACAGTGCTTTGCTATGTTACCCACGCTGGTCTCGAATTTGTGGGCTCACATGATCCTCCCAAAGTGCTGGGAGTATAGGCATGAACCACAGTACCCCACCTGCAGATTATTTTTACAGAATGAAATACAGAGCATTGAATGGGATGTTGCTCATCATTGGTGCCTCCTTGGGGCAGCTCACAAAAGTTGTTTCCAATCCCTACAATTCTCCTAGAGAAGTCACTAGCCATCCTGACCCATGACAAGCTTTCCCTTTCATACCAAGGAAGATAAGCTAAGGGGATTCGGTCTTCCTGAAGTTACTCAGCTTCTAAGAAGCCCGTGAGTCACTCCAGGTTTTCCCTCCTTTACTCAATAAATCACAACACAAACCAAAAGTCTTCTGGACACAGAGGCTTCCACTTTGGTCTGTGGGGATCTGGCCTCTGAGTGGACCCCGGCGCTAATGGCAAGTTCTGGTTCCCAGGACTTACAGGAGCCTGGAGCAGTTCACTCCTAAAGGTGAAGGCCACCTGGGGGCAGGACCGACCTCAGGCCCACACCCCAACCTCAGGGTGGCCCCAGCACTGCAGGCGCCTGGTAGACGAGAAGTAAATCCTACAAGGACCACCTGAAGTGGACAGAGCAGGGAAGGGAGGACGGAATTTCCACACATGCAGTAACTCCCTCAACAAATGAAGAAGATCATTGTGGAAAGAGCCTGAGTGCTGAGCCAGACAGCAGGGTCTGACTCCTGTTCCTGGAGGTCACCAGCTGTGTGACACTGGTCAAGTCTCCTAGCCTCTCTGAGCGTGGGGTGCGGGTGCTCTCACTACCCACCTCACAGGTTGTTAAAGACCAACGAAGAGCCCACACATTAGGTAGCAAGTGAAGGGCCTGGCACGTGGCAAGCACTCAAATGTTTAGGTACTGTCATTACTTATTAAGCGTCAGGTATGGCAATCAGTGGGTGCTCAATACAAGTGAGCTGTGCCTGCCAAACAAAAGTAAACAGAACAGTCTGAGGTAAAGGGAGGTGATGCTGTGGTACACACAGTAGGCCAGGCATAGAGGGACCGACTCTCATCTTAGCACTCCCCTCAGGGCTGGAGGGAGAGATAGTGTCCAAGTGCTTGCTTCAGAGCTATGCTGAGAATCCACGAATGTGCTGGTGCCTCTCAAACTCCTCCGAAACCCCCTGGAGGTGGGGGTACCACAGACAGACCCTGCAGCTGGGTTTAGTCCCAGCCTCTAGGGTCAAGAGGTGAGACCTAGAGTGAAAGAAGGACTGAGCAGATGGCCCTCCAACCCTTCATCAGGTAATAGCAAGAGCGCAGCATGGCAGTCAAGATCACCAAGCATACTTGCTTGCAACCCTGGGTATACTACTTGACCTCTCCGAGCCTCAGTCTAACCTATAAAACAGAAATGACACACCTCACAGGATACCATGCAGACTGTATGTGAAGCTCAGAGCCAGGCAGTTAGAAGATGTTCTAGGACGGCAGACACTCGCGTGGGAAGGCGAACGTGGACCCCTCATACTGAACTCCCCACCCCAGTTGACCAGGCCTCTGGTCTTTCACCTCCCAAAAACCCACTCTACACTGCAGGCCTGGCTGATGTAGCCAGAAGCTGGGGTGTCACACCAAGAAGCCCTCCTCAAAGGACACAACCCCACAGCCAACACAGTAACCACAACACGGGTTACTGCCCCACCCTGAGTAACCAGAATCCATTCACCACTCCAAGACCGGCACCAAGCCTTGGCACTTCCTGGGGACCTCTTCAGGGAGGCCCAACCATGTGTGATGTCAAAAATTTCATGCCGTCCTGTGCTGTCACCTGCCAGTCAACCTTTAGGACTCAGTGCAGTGACACCTCCTCTGGGCAGCCTTCTCACCCCACCCTGTGCCATACGTAGAAGTCAGATGCCACCACAAACTCCTGCTGCACACGCTGGGAGCTCGCCAAGAACAGGGACTGCATGGTGACAACCCTGGCATCCCCAGCCCTTGAGTCAGGGCTGGACACTCAGCATTAAGTCAGTAACTGTTAGCTATAGAATGGGCAAAAGGATGTGGGCCCACAAGAGAAGCACTTCCTGCCAGGAGTGCTCTGTGCCACTGTGAAGTGCTGCAACCAACATACCGACTCGATCAAGTCCAGGGCTTCAGAGAGGCTAGAACCCACGGCAGGGATGAGGAGGTTTGTAGCCTCCACCACCCACTTGTAGGGCAGGCTCATTTCCGGCAGGGAGCCTTCCTGGTCCTCATGCTTTGGGAATTCCTCCAAGGGCTCTGGTGTTCGCACTGCGTCCAGATCTGTAGGGATGGGCTCCTGCTCCTTCCAAGTGGTGGCTGCTGTAGGTTCCTCCTCACTGCTTTCCTCTTCCTTCATGGTAGGAGGGCCAGAGGGCCAGCTGGTCAGAAGACTTCCCTGTAAGACACAAGAATACACCGTTTGGATTTCGCTGAGATATAGACTATACAGTAGTTGCCAGCGACAACACACAACCTGAATCTAAGAAGGAAACTCCGATGAACCCAAATAGACAAACATTCTACAAAAGAAATTAGCCACACCAACTACTTCAAAATTAAATGCAATGTCTGGTCCTAGACCACATCAAGGGTAGGAAAACATGTAATATAAACTGTAGGTAAGCATCCTGAGTTAAGCTTAAATTCCCTGTACTGAATTTAACTTTACTGTGTTTATGTAAGTGAATGGCCTTATTCTTAGAATTTATGCTATATAACTAACTCTCAAAGGGCTCAGATGAAAGAAGTAATATGCAAAGGTTGGGTGCAGTGGCTCACACCTGTAATCCCAGCACTCTGGGAGGTCGAAGCGGGTGGATCACCTGGGGTCAAGAGTTCGAGACCAACCTGGCCAACATGGTGAAACCCCGTTCCTACTAAAAACATAACAACAACAAAAAATTAGCCAGCCATGGTGGCAGGCACCTATAATCCCAGCTACTTCGGAGGCTGAGGCAGAAGAATCGCTTGAACCTGGGAGGTGGAGGTTGCAGCGAGCTGAGATTGCGCCATGGCACTCCAGCCTGGGCAACAAGACCAAAACTCTGCCTCAAAAAAATAAAAAAATAAACTTTTAATGCTTAAATAAAAATTTAAAAATTAGATAGAGGACCAGGTGCTCATGCCTGTAATCTCGACACTTTGGGAGGCTGAGGCAAGAGGATCCCTTGAGTTCATGAGTTTAAGGCTGCAGTGAGCTATGATCACACCACTGCACTCCAGCCTGGGCAACATTGCAAGACTGTCTAATAAAAAGAAAAAGTTGGAGTGGGGAGCTGGGGGCAGTGTCTCATACCTGTAATCCTAGAACTCTGAAAGGTTCAGGCAAGAGGACCCCTTGAGTTCATGAGTTCAAGGTTGCAGTGAGCTGTGATCACACCACTGCACTCCAGCCTGAGGTACAGAGCAAGACCCTGTCTAATTTAAAAAAAAAAAAAAAAAAAAAAAAAAAGGCTGGGTGAGGTAATTCACGCCTGTAATCCCAGCAGCACTTTGGGAGGCCGAGGCGGGAGGATCACCAGGTCAAGAGATGGTGACCTGGTCAACATGGTGAAACCTCATCTCTACTAAAAATACAAAAAAAATTGGCTGGGCGTAGTAGTGTGCACCTATAATCCAAGATACTCGGGAGGCTGAGGCAGGAGACTCACTTGAACCCAGAAGGCAGAGGTTGCAGTGAGGCAAAATTGCACCACTGCACTCCAGCCTGCAGAGCAAAACTCCGTCTCAAAAAAAAAAAAGCCTGGGTATAGTAGCTCATGCCTGTAATCCCAGCACTTTGGGAGGCTGAGGGGGGCAGATCACCTGAGGTCAGGAGTTTAAGACTAGCCTGATTGACATGGAAAAACCCCATCTCTACTAAAAATACAAAATTAGCTGGGTGTGGTGGTGCATGCCTATAATCCCAGCTACTCAGGAGGCTGAGGCATGAGGATCGCTTGAATCCGGGAGGCTGAGGTTGCAGTAAGCTGAGATCAGGCCATTGCGATCCAGCTTGGGCAACAAGAGCAAAACTCCGAACCACCACTCCCCCAAAAAAATGAACAAATAAAAAGTGAATTTTACTGTATGTAAATCATACGTTCATATCTTTATAAGATAAAGAAAAAATCTACCAAACTGGGAAAATATAGTTACTACATGATAAAGGAGTAACGTTCTTAACATACAAATAAAATTTACCAATCAAAAACAAGACCAAAAAAAAAAAAGGGAAGATCAAGGCAAATAACAAATTAAGGGGCAATTTGTTACTCACCCTCATAGTAAAAGAAATGAAAACCAAAACATCATATAGTACACCATAAATACATGCAATTCCTTTTTCTTTTGTGGGTTTTTTTTTTTTTTTTTTTTTGAGACAAAGTCTCTCTGTCGCCCACACTGGAGTGCAGAGACACACTCTCAACTCACTACAACCTCTACCTCCTAGGTTCAAGTAATTCTCACGCCTAAGGCTTCTGAGCAGCTGGGGACTACAGGTATGCATCACCACGCCTGGTTAATGTTTTGTTTTGTTTTGTTTTTTTTTGAGACAGAGTCTCACTCTCTCACTAGGCTGGAGTGCAATTGCGCCACCTCAACTCACTGCAACCTCTGACTCCCTGGTTCAAGCGATTCTCCTGCCTCAGCCTCCTGAGTAGCTGTGATTACAGGCACGCACCACCATGCCCAGCTAATTTTTGTATTTTTAGTAGACACGAGGTTTCACCATGTTGGTCAGGTCAGGCTGGTCTTGAACTCCTGACTTCATGATCTGACCCCTTTGGCCTCCCAAAGTGCTGAGATTACACTCATGAGCCTCCTCGCCAGGCCAATTTTTTTATGTTTTTAGTAGAGATGGGGTTTCACCCATATTGGCCAGGTTGGTCTCAAACTCCTGGCCTCAATTGATCTGCCTGCCTCAGCTTCCCAAAGTGCTGGGAATACAGGCATGAACCACCGTGCCTGGCCAACTTATGCAATTTATTTATCAATTACATCTTAAGCTGAAAAAAAAAAAGATCAACTCCAAAGTAATTCAATTAAATTAAAATAAGAACATGTAATGAATTTGTTGCTTATTAAAATTTGCAAAGATGTTTTTTATATAACCATAGCCAGTACTGACAATGAGGTTATAAACAAGCAGTCCCATATAATGGTGACAGCAGGATTAAACTGTACAACCCCTCTGGCAGCAATTCAGTAATGCGGATGAAAACTTCAAAAGTCCACACTATTTTACCCAACCATTCCTTATCTATAAAATCAACCAGCCGGGCGCCGTGCTCACGCCTGTAATCCCAGCACTTTGGGAGGCCAAGGAGCGTGGATCACGAGGTCAAGAGGTAGAGACCATCCTGGCCAACATGGTAAAACCCCACCTCTACTAAAAATACAAAAATTAGCTGGGTGTGGTGGCCCACACCTGTAGTCCTAGTTACTCAGGAAGCTGAGGCAGAAGAATTGCTTGAACCTAGGAGGCGGAGGTTGCAGTGAGCTGAGATTTCACCACTGCACTCCAGCCGGGTGACAGAGCCAACACCCATCTCAAAAAAAAAAAAAAAAAAAAATCAACCACATAGTTATAATGATATTCATTATAGCCCTGATGGAAATAGTAACAGATCAATATAATGGTTTTAGGTAAGATAAAGCATATTCAGGAAAGTCGGAGATCTGAATACACATAACAACATGGAAAGATGTATTAAATAGAAAAAGAAAGCCGTAAAACAATAAGATATAATCTAATTTTACACCGGGCATGGTAGCTCATGCCTGTATTACCAGCACTTTGGGAGGCCAAGTCTGGAGAATCACCTGAGGTCAGGAGTTCGAGCCCAGCCTGGCCAACGTGGTGAAACCCCATCACTACTAAAAATACAAAAATCAGCCGGGTGTGGTGGCACACATCTAGAATCCCAGCTACCCAGGAGGCTGAGGTAGAAGAATCACTTGAACTCAGGAGGCGAAGTTTGCAGCAAGCCGAGATAATGCCACTGCACTCCAGCCAGGGCAACAGAACAAAACCCCATCTCTAAATAAATGAGCAAGCAAGCTTATTAACCTTAAAAGGTGTTGGCAGGCATATTCAACAATATATTGGTTCTTTCTGAAAGTTGAGATGAGCAGGCTCAGCCTTCTGCATTGCCCAATTCTAAGTTTTTAGTTTTTGCAATGATTACACATTACTTCTGAAGTAGAGGAAGCAATTTTATAATGGCAAGCACTGACCAGTGACTGGGGGCAGTTGGGTGTGTTCCCATATATGAATTAACAGGCAGAATTCTTCTGGCAGCAATCTAACAAAATGTATTAAGAGGTTTCTGTTCATTTTTTCAAATTTTTTAATTTTTTCTTTTTTTTTTTTTTAAGACAATGTCTTGCTATCACCCAGGCTGGAGTGCAGTGGTGCAAACTCCGCTCACTGCAACCTGTGCCAAACTGATTCAAGTGATTCTCAATTCTCATTCCTCAGCCTCCCAAGTAGCTGGGATTACAGGCCAGTGTCATCACGCCCACCTCAGCCTCTCCAAGTGCAGAGATAACAGGTGTAAGCCACCATGCCTGGCCTGTTTGCTTTTTTAAAGACAGAGTCTCACTCTGTTGAACTACTGTGCTCAAGTGAACTTCCTGCTCCAGGCTCTGAAGTAGCTGGAGCTACAGGTGTGTGCCACTGTACCCAGCCTTTTTTTTTTTTTTTTTTGGTTTTTGTAGAGCTAGAGTCTCCCTATGTTGCCCAGGCTGGTCAAGAACTCCTTGTCTCAAGCAATCCTCCCACTTGGCCTCACAAAATTCGGTGGTTACAGGAATAAGCCACAACATTCAGCCAAGAGGGCTCCCCCACCACCACCAAATATATCCACCTCTAGGACTTTTTCAAGACATAATTGTACAATGAAGCAGTGATTTGGCAACAAGGATGACTATTAAAGTTTTATCTCTAATAAAAAAAACAGTAATATCCTTATCTTCATCAGTAAGAAACTAGTTTAATATGGCTGCGTGGTGGCTCACGCCTATAATCCCAGCACTTTGGGAAGCCAAGGCAGGAGGATCACAAAGTCAAGAGTTCAAGACCAGCCTGGCCAACATAGTGAAACCCCGTCTCTACTAAAAAAGACAAAAAAATTAGCTGGGCATGGTGGTGCATACCTGTAGTCCCAGCTACTCAGGAGGCTGAGGTAGGATAATCACTTGAATCCCAGAGGTGGAAGCTGCAGTGAGCTGAGATCACATCACTGCACTACAGCTTCGGCAACAGAGTAAGACTTCGTCTCAAAAAAAAAAAAAAAAAAAAAAGAAACTAGTTAAATAAATAGCACACCAGAAAGATGACACTGGAGAGAAATGGGTAAGGCTGAAAGCAACAGTCTGGGAATGGTGGCTCATGCCTGCAATCCCAGCACTTTAGGAGGATGAGGTGGGTGGATCACCTGAGGTCAGGAGTTTGAGATCAGCCTGGCCAACATGGTGAAACCCCATCTCTACTAAAAATACAAAAATTAGCCAGGCATGGTAGTGCATGCCTGTAATTCCAGCTTCCCAGCTACTTGAGAAGCTAAGGCAGGAGAATCACATGAACCCAGGAGGTAGAGGTTGTAGCAAGCAGAGACGGTGCCACAGCACTCCAGACTGGGCAAGAGCAAGACTCTGCCTCAAAAAAAAAAACAAAACAAACAAAAAAAAAAAAACTGACCTTCTGTCCTCAGGGTCATGGTCTGGGACTCAGTCCCAGCCCAGCACAGCCAGCACTTCAAACACTCCAAGTGTCAGAGGACAAAAGCCAAGTCAATAACTAGCTTTCAACACAGTCGAGTTTTTAGAGACTAACAATCAGTTATCTCTGTCCTATGCTGAAAGTCTTCTATGAGTTGGCTGATGCCCACTGTTTCTCTTTGTGGAACGGAGATCTTTTCTTCAGTCAGAAGTAAAAGATCAAAAGCATACTACTTCGATGTACAAGAAATTGTCAGAAGAAGACTCCTCTGGTTAAGAGATGTACAGGGAGTTGAAACTAGAAAGAGTCATTTTACTGTACATTTTATACCTTTCTCTACCATTTGAAAGTCATCCAACAGGGGAATTCATATTGGGAAATCGAGACAGTCTCTAAAATTGAAAAATTAAGAAATAGAGCAAAAACATAATATATTGCTCTAGCAGGGGGCATTGTGGAAGAACTGTAGCTGTCAACAAGTTACCTCTAGCCAATAAAAAGAGGGAAAAAAGATTTTTAAAAATTATTAAATAGTTCACACCATTACACAAAAGATTAGAATATAGAGGACAATTATGTTACCTACCACATATTCAGCAGCATCAAATCTTAATGTTTTGTCATGCTTGCTTCAAATTTTTATTTTATTTATAAATAAAAGCTGGAGTGTAGTGGCAGGATCTTGACTCACTGCAACCTCCACCTCCCAGGTTCAAGCAATCCTCCCACCTCAGCCTCCCAAGTAGCTGGGACTACAGGTGCACACGATCACGCACAGCTAATTTTTTTTTACTTTTTATAGAGATGGGGTTTCACCATGTTGCCCAGGCTGGTCTTAAACTCCTGGGCTCAAGAGATCCACCTGCCTTGGCCTCCCAAAGTGCTGGGATTACAGGTGTTAGCCACCACACCCTGCCCAAATTTTTATTTTGAAAAATAACCTTACAGATATGGTTAAAAAATCTAAATATACACTTTGCTATGGTGTATAGGACAGGGGATATTAACATAAGCATATACTGATTCCATTTTTAAAACTGCAAATGTAGCTGAGGCACAGTTCCTCACGTCTGTAATCCCAGCACTTTGAGAGGCTAAAGCGGGTGAATCATTTGAGGTCAGGAGTTTGAGACCAGCTTGGCCAACATGGTGAAATCCTGTTTTTACTAAAAATACAAAAATTAGTTGGGCATGGTGGTGCACACCTGTAATCTCAGCTACTCAGGATGCTGACTTAAGTGAATCGCTTGAACCTGGGACGCAGAGGTTGCAGTGAGCTAAGATCACATCACTGCACTCCAGCCTGGGTGACGGAGTGAGATTCCCTCTCAATAAAAAAAAAAAAATTGCAAATATAGTGCCAATCATGCTAGCTCACATCTGTAATCCCAGCACTTTGGGAGGCCAAGGCAGATGGATCTCTTCAGGCTAGGAGTTCAAAACCAGCCTGGTCAACATGGTGAAACCCCATCTCTACTAAAATACAAAAATTAGCCAGGCATGGTGGTGCACACCTATAATCTCAGCTACTCAGGTGGCTGAGGCATCAGAATCACTTGAACCCAGGAGGCGGAAGTTGCAGTAAGCCGAGATAACACCCCTGCACAAACAAAAGCCTGCAAATTTAATACTATATTGTTAATTTCTAGAAAAGTCAAAATTATAGAGACAGAAAACAGATTAGAGTGCAAGGAGCCAAGGGCAGAAAAAAGGCTGAGAAAAGGAGCACAAGGGAATTCCGGGGTGATGGGACTGTTGTATACCTTGATTGTGACAGTGGTTACACGACTGTATGCTTTGTCATAACTCAAAACTGTACACTAGAGCATGTAAATTACAACTCAATACATTTTTTAATTTCTTTAAATTAAAAAGATAGAGACAGGGTTTCACCACGTTGCCTGAACTGGCCTCCAACTCCAGGGCTCAAGCAATCCACCCGCCTCAGCCTCCCAAAGTGCTGGGATTACAGGTGTGAGCCAACACACCCCGTCACATCTGATTTTATTTTTAACTGCAAACATGCTTTCAGTTTTGAAAAATGAGAATGAGCAACAGGTAAGAAGGAGGCCACCAACGAGGACAGAGGGAGGCTGAGGATCTCCTTAACTAATTCATAGTTTTATATAATCAGCTTGCTCTGCTATCCTTCATCTGCAGGCAGACAAGTGCCAGTTACGTGCAAAGGTGTCACAAGGCCCCTGAAGCACACAGCCCACTTTTAAACTCTGTGGCAGAAATGGATGAATAGCTGTGGACAAGGTGTTCAATGAATGAGATAATGTCAGATGAATGTGAAATCAAACCAAGGTGGAGGCTGAGCAGCTGTCTCACCTGCCCTTCCGCGGGCTGGGCACTCTGGAGGCCGTCCTTGTCCTCAAGCTCCAGCAGCAAATACACCGGGGGCTTGCAGTCTTTGGACTCGCTCAGGAAGCCTCCCGTGTCCACCTTCCTTTTGATGGTGGAGTTCCAGTGATTCTTCACAGCATTGTCTGTCCTGCAGGGGGCAGCAGGGGGCCTTTGAACTCCAGTTCTGTGGGTTGGGTGCCACCAGACACATCACTAACCTCCCAAAGCCACACTCCTGCTCCTGTAAGTGAATCTTCCACTGGATGAACTCTAAGGTCTCTTTCAGCTCCAAGATGAAGTCTCATGAGTCTCTAGCCCTAATGATTTACAGAGTGTTTCCATGAAGCTCTGTAAAATAAGCAACTGAATCACTCAGGCTATGACAAAAATTATAAAATGACATCAGCTGCTGTCAGGTTCAGGTTAAAAAAACAACAACAAAAAACATTTAATTAAAAAAAATTGTAAACTCAGGAACAGTGGCTAACGCCTGTATCCTAGCACTTTGGGAGGTGCTGGGCGTGGTGACGGGCACCTGTAGTCCCAGCTACTTGGGAGGCTGAGGCATGAGAATCGCTGAAATCCAGGAGGTGGAGGTTGTAGTGAGCTGAAATCATGCCACTGCACTCCAGCCTGGGCAATAGAGTGAGACTCCATCTCAAAAAAAAAAAAAAAATGAATAAAAATAAAAATTTTTTAAAAATTAAAAATTAAAAAAATGATAAAACTGAAGCTATGTGCTTGGAACTCTCACCTGCTTCCCTGCCCACTTCGTATGTGTAGAAACCATAAGCAAACGCTGCCTGCTCATTCCCACCCTGAGTCTCACGCTGATCTCAGACTCAAGGCCTGTTCACCTCCCACAGACCGAAGTGGCCAAAGAGGCCAAAAGGCCCACTACTGTCCACCTCCCTGAGTCTTGGTTTCTTTATCTGGAAAGTCAGAAGACTATGTCATAATCCATCACTCACTGAAGATTCAGGGAGAAGACACATCTATAATAGAACAGTAGCGTAAAGCAGAGAGTAGGTTAGTAGAGAAGCATGTAGTAACAGAGAGGCACGGAGTAATAGAGAAGAATGGGGTGGTAGCATGAGAGCGTATAGATGTATAGTGGTGAGAAGCAAGCAGCAGGTCAGGCGCAGTGGCTCACACCTATAATCCCAGCACTTTAGAAGGCCAAGGCGGGCCCATCACCTGAGGTCATGAGTTTGAGACCAGCCTGGCCAACATGGTGGAACCCCCGTCTATACTAAAAATACAAAAATTAGCTAGGCATGGTGGCACGCATCTGTAGTCCCAGCTACTCGGGAGGCTGAGGCAGAAGAATCGCTTGAACCTGGGAGTTGGAGGTCGCAGTGAGGCGAGATTGTGCCATTGCACTCCAGCCTGGGTGACAGAGCGAAACTTCATCTCAAAAAAAAAAAAAAGCAGCAAGCAGCCATAGAGGAGTACAGAAGGGCAGGGTGGTATGCTACCAGAGAAGCTTGAAGAGGTAAGCTGCAGAGGCAGTAAGGCCGTGCAGCAGCACACAGTGCCATAGTAGGGCAGAGGTGCTGACACACAGTAGGCACTAGCTTTTTTGGAGTGCCAAGCAGAGTGCTCCTCCCTTCAAAAGTGAACAGGTAATAACAGCTTGACTGAGCACCCAGTCTAAGAGGATATCCTCAGATCATCGGTACTACAAACCCTCAGGGACACAACGCTTACCGGGCAAAATCCTCTGTACCTACAGCGCATCCAGTCCCCCAGCTGCCCACAGTGTTGCCAACAACTTCTACCTGTGACCTTTCCGGTAGAACAGCCCTGAGAAGTGGATCACCTGAGGTTAGGGGTTCTAGACCAGCCTGGCCAACACGGTGAAACCCCATCTCTACTAAAAATACAAAAATCAGCCAGGCATGGCAGTGCATTTCTGTAAGCCCAGGTACTCAGGAGGCTGAGACAGCCCCACCTGGGAGGCGGCCTCCCCAAGTGCTGGGATTACAGGCATAAGTCACCATGCCCAGCTGTAAACATTATTTTAATAATAACTATCATACATTATTGGAATAGAGATGTTATGGGGGAATGGGAAAGCCTAAGAAAGCTCATCTCCTGTAGCAGATCACATGTAAAATGGCACATCACTTACAGAGACAGTGATAAAGAACTCAAAAAGAAGAGTCTGTTTTGGCAGAGTGATTTAAGAGGTCAGGCTGGTCTCGGAACACCAGACCTCAAGAGATCCACCCACTTGGGCCTCCCAAAGTGATGGGATTACAGGCATGAGCCACCATGCCCTGGAGCCGAGGCTGGGTGTTAGAGAACAAGAGCACAAGACCACAGCACCTACCATGGAAACCTCCTCATCAGAAACATGGACATGACTTCCTGGGAACCTGCCCTAAGCCCCAAGAAGACAGCTCACCTCCCTGGCAACATCTTGGCGATCTCGGCCCAGCGGTTGCCCAGCACCTTGTGAGCCTCGCAGATGATGCGGTCCTCCTCCTCAGTCCAGCAAGACTTCTTCACCTCAGGGTTGAGGTGGTTGTGCCAACGTTCACGGCACTGCTTCCCCAGCCGGCCCTTCAGGTGCTTGGCAATCAGTGTCCACTGCTTTGTGCCGTACTTCTTAACCAGCTCGATGACCTTGCAGAAAAGCCTCTGGGTAGCCAGAGGCACCGGCCCGTCCCTCACCCCCACCATAGCCCTTCACATCCACTTGAGCCTTGCTGTGGCCCTCAGAGGTGCCACCTACCACACCCCTCAGGCAACACAGAAGCCACTGAGCAGGTTGCGGGGATGCCACCCAGAATGCCTTTGTGTAGCCCACAGAGGCTACCTGAGGATCTGACCTTCCCTCTCATTTACTGCCTGGAATAAATCCAGGCCAAGAATGCCGGAGACTCTTTCTAGATTAGTGATCAAGTGGAGTAAAGAAGGGAACCAGAGTCCTGCTTCCCTCTTCAGGGCTCAATCCAATAAGTTAAGTAGAAAAGAGCAGAAGAGACTGGGTGCAGTGGCTCATGCCTGTAATCCCGGCACTGGGAGGCCAAGGCAGGCAGATCACAAGGTCAAGAGATGGAGATGAGCCTGGCCAACATGGTGAAACCCCGTCTCTACTAAAAATACAAGAATTAGCCAGGCGTGGTGGTGGCAGGCGCCTGTAGTCCCAGCTACTCAGGAGACTGAGGCAGGAGAATTGATTGAACCCAGGAGGTGGAGGTTGGTTGCAGTGAGCTGAGATTGTGCCACTGCATTCCAGCCTGGCGACAGAGCGAGACTCCATCTCAAAAAAAACAAAAAGGCAGAGGGATAAGGAGGACCAACCCACAGCGGGGTCCAAACTAAAGGTGGGAAATAGACTTTCCCACCCCAGCCATGCCCCAGGCTGCCACAAGACCCTCCGGCACTTCCATGGAAACTGGGAGGGTACTGGCTAAGCCGTGGTATCAGGCATGGCAGGCTGACCTAGCTGGACCTGAGTCGCCACCTGCCCTCTCAGGCAGGCTTTCTAGCTCAGGACACAAACCACAACACAGGCAGCCACAAGAGACAGGCCAGACCCAGCCTATACAACAGACACACATGTTCCCGTGTGCAGAGGCCACAGCAAAATGAAGAGTGGACACCTCTTTGACAAAGATTTTGGTGAAGAAATATTTAATTTCCTTTCTGTACGGTTTAAATTTTTATAGCAACCACATATCACTTTCATTTTTCTTTTAAAGGATTTTGTTTTTCCTTTTTTGAGACAGGGTCTCACTCTGTAGCCCAGGCTGGGGTGCAGTGGGAAGATCTCAGCTCACCAAAACCTCTGCCCTCCAGCTTCAAGCAATTCTCCCACCTCAGCCTCCCAAGTAAAGGAGTATGTGGGATTATAGGCACACCACCACACCTAGCTAATTTTTGTATTTTTTGATAGAGATGGACAGGGTTTCACCATGTTGACCAGGCTGTTCTCAAACCCCTGACCTCAGATTATCTGCCCACCTCGGCCTCCCAAAGTGCTGATATTACAGGTGTAAGCCACCACACTTAACCAAAAAAAGGGTTTTAAAAATAAATTTTATTATTTTTTTTTTTTTTTTTTTTTTTTTAAGAGACAAGGTCTTGGCTAGGCTTGATGGCTCATACCTGTAATCCCAGCACTTTGGGAGGCCAAGGTGGGGGCAGATCGCCTGAGGTCAGGAATTCCAGACCAGCCTGGACAACATGGTGAAACCCCATCTCCACTAAAAATTCAAAAACTTAGCCAGGCGTCATGGTGGCAGCCTGTAATTCCAGCTACTTGGGAGGCTCAGGCAGAAGAATCACTTGAAACAAGGAGGCAGAGATTGCAGTGAGCTCAGATACTGCCGTTGCACTCAAGCCTGGGCATCAGACCGGGCCCAGTGGGTCACACCTGTAATCCCAGCACTTTGGGAGACTGAGGCAGGTAGATCATAAGGTTAGGAGATCAAGACCATCCTGGCCAACATGGTGAAACCCCATCTCTATTAAAAACTACAAAAAAGTTAGATGGGTATGGTGATATACATATGTAGTCCCAGCTACTCAAGAGGCTAAGGCAGGGGAATTACTTAAACCAAGGAGATGGAGGTTATTGTGAGCTGAGATCACGCTACTGCACTCCAGCCTGGCAATAGAGCAAGACTCCGTCTCAGGAAAAAAAAAAAAAAAAAAAAAGAGAGAGAGAGAGGGGAGAGATCCAAAATGGCCGATTAGCAACACCTCAGGAACGTAGCTCCCAGTGAAAATAGAGAGAACAAGTGGACGCCGCACTTTCCGACGAATTTTTGTTGCCCACAGACCGGGAGATTCCCGGCAGAGGAGCCACACGGGTCGCCAGCGCAACTCTTTTGGCCGGCGCAGCTGTTTTGCCGGTGCCCCAGCGCGGCGCTTCCCGGTGCGGAGAGTACGGGACTGGATGCCCTTTTAGTCGGGCTCGGCCGGTCCCATCCCCACAAGGAGAACAGCAATTGGAAGCGCTGAGGACTCAGAACAAGCACAGCTGAACCCGGGAAGGCCCAGCTCTGTAGGGAAGGGGCGCCCCCC
>CAUYQU010070136.1:0-68251 GCA_963574635.1 Cheracebus regulus | reverse complement strand
CGCCGCGGCGCGCCCCCGCGGGCCCCCCGCGCGGGGACCGCCGGGGCCAGCCGAGGGGGGACAGGATGGGACAGGAGAGGGGGGACAAGATGGGTCAGGCAATATAGTGGGGGTCGAGGGCAGCAGGGAGGAGGGAGAGAGAGAACATTTTCCTCTTTGGGTTTTTTTTCCTTCTCCTCCCTTACTCTTTGGGTGGTGTCGCTTTTCTTTCCTCTTCCCTTTGAGATTTTTGTTTGTTTCCGTTTTGTATTTTACTGATATTACCAGGATAGTTTACTCTCCTCCTAGCTTTCTGCTTACCGCACACCAGATAACACACACGTACACACCCACAAAAATGCTCATGAACCCAACCCAGAGAAGGTTCCGACTGGGTCCCCCGCCCTCCCCCCCAACTCCTCCTCCTCCTCCCGACAGCGAGGACAGGAGGGGGACGAGGGGACACGCGGGCAGACCTGCCGGCCCTCCCCCCCGGTCCCGCCCCTCACATCATACTCTGATCATAACCTTGTATATTACGCAGTCATTTTGGTTTTCGCAGGAGCGCCTACCTAAGTACCATTTACAGAAAGTGACTCTGGCTGTCATTACTCTCTTTGTTTGTTCCCTATGCAAAAAAAAAAAAAAAAAGAAAGAAAGAAAGAAAAAAGGGGGATTCCATAAAAGATTCAATAAAAGATAAAAAAAAAAAAAAAGAAAAAAGAAAAAAAATGTATAAAAATTAAACAAGCTATGCTTCGACTTCTTCCGGCTGCTCCGGATTCTCTTTTCCGTGTGCTGTGTGGGTTGCTGTGTGTCCTTTGGAAGAGTGAGGGGCAGAGGCTGCAGGGGTGGGGGCCGCAGGGAGCACCCGAAACCCCAAGGATGGGCAGGCTGGGATTCTGAAAGCTTCAGATCAAATACCCCCTGGGGGCATTATTATTTTTATTTTGAGCTGGAGTCTCACCCTGTCACCCAGGCTGGAGGGCAGAGGCGTGATCTCAGCTCACTGCAGCCTCCACCTCCCAGGTTCAAGCGATTCTCCTGCCTCAGCCTCCTGAATAGCTGGGATGACATGTGCCTGCCAGCACGCCCGGCTCATTTTTGTACTTTCAGTAGAGACGGGGTTTCACCACGTTGGCCAGGCAGGTCGTCTCAAACGCCTGACTTCAGGAGATCCGCCTGCCTCAGCCTCCCAGAGTGCTGGGATTACAGGCCTGCGCCACCATGCCAGCCCCCCCGGGGGCATTATACAATGTCTGGGGACATTTGTGGTTACCACGGCTGGGAGATGCTCCTGGCGTGGAGTGGGTGGAGGCGGGGAGATGCTCCTAGCGTGGAGCAGGTGGGACACTGCTCAGCACGCTGCAGTGCCCAGGACCTAGATTCAGCCACACAACGTCTACAGTGCCCAGCAGGGAGAGACCTGCTTTCATTATTTGGGAAGAAAAAAATCAGATTTGCTCTCTGCTCACAGTAGATGCCAGGATAAACTCCCGATGCGGCGGACGGCGTACTCCAGGGCGACCCCCAACTCCTGGGATTCTCCTGGTGTGGATTCCAAAGTGTGCAGCCTCCTGGGACTTCAGCAGGGCAGAGGATCATGGGACACAGTCTATTGGGGGTCCATGGACTCCCCTAACCCGGCTGGGCGTGGTGGCTCCGCCTGTAATCCCAGCACTTTGGGAGGCCCAGGCGGGTGGATCACGAGGTCAAAAGTTTGAGACCATCCTGGACAACATGGTGAAACCCCTTCTCTACTAAAAATACAAAAATTAGCCGGATGTGGTGGCGTGTGCCTGTAATCCCAGCTACTCGGGAGGCTGAGGCAGGAAAATTGCTTGAACCCGGGAGGCAGAGGTTGCAGTGAGCCGAGATTGTGCCCCTGCACTACAGCCTGAGTGACAGAGCGAGACTCCCATCTCAAAAAGAAAAAAAAAAAAAAATCCCCTAATGCAAGGAGTCTCACACAAGGGTGATCATGCCCCATAGAGGACACTGGGTGATGTCTGGGACATCCACGGTTGTCACAACGGGTGGAGCTCCTGGCATGGAGCGGGTGGAGGCCAGGGATGCCACTCAGCACCCTGCAGTGCCCAGGATGGCCCCACCCCGGAGAGTGATCCAGCTCGCATGTTCACAGTGCCCGGTGGTGGGAGGACACCTACTTTAGATGGTGGCTTTGAATGCGCTTCTGAAGCCAGACCTGTCCCAGCAATGCCCCTGGTGGCTGTAATGTCTTCCCCTTTGTCAGATGGGCCGTTTCACACCCCTTGTCCTTTGCTCATTGCTGCCTCCCCGTCTGTGCAGACCTTTAACACAGTGTCCTCTTCCTCCAGGAAGCCTTCCCGCCTTTCTCCAGCCTGGTTCCCTCCCCCAGCAGTCTCAGAGCTATTAGTGAATTCCATGGGGCATCTATGGAGCACCCGCTTCAAGCCAGGCCCAGGGGATTCCGCCCCCTCCCTTCCGCCTTGTAGTAATCCAAGCCTGGCACACAGCCGGTGCTCCATAAATGCACAAAATGCCTTCTCTTGCCATCTGGCAAACTCCCAGTCATTGAGCAAAGACTGCCTGAGCATCTCCTGAGTACCAAGCACTGGGACCCAGCAGTGAACTAAACACTCAGAATCAGCTACCCTCCTGGACCCTCCGGCTTCCTCCAGATCAGGAAGAACAGTGAACAGTGTATAGAAGTGGCCAGGTGCGGCAGCTCACACCTGTAATCCCAGCAATTTGGGAGGCCAAGGCAGGACCAGCCTGGCCAACTTGGCAAAATTCCATCTCTACTAAAAACATAAACGTAAGTCGGGCATTGTGGCGTGTACCTGTAATCCCAGCCACTTGGGAGGTTGAGGCACAAGAATCACTTGAGACCAGGAGGCGGAGGTTGCCATGAGCAAGGATCATGCCACTGCACTCCAGCCTGGGCGACAGAGTGAATCAAAAAAAAAAACAACCCCAAAAAAAAAAAAACGGTGTGAGAGGGGACAGGTGTGCTGGCTCATGCCTGCAGTCCTAGCATTTTGGGAGGCCAAGGCAGGTGGATCACTTGAGGTCAGGAGTTTGAGACCAGCCTGGACAACATGGTGAAACCCTGTCTCTACTAAAAATACAAAAATTAGGCTAGGCACAGTGGCTCACGCCTGCAATCCTAGCACTTTGGGTGGCCGAGGCAGGTGGATCGCCTGAGGTCAGGAGTTCGAGACCAGCCTGGCCAACACGGCAAAACGCTGCCTCTACTAAAAATACAAAAATCAGCTAGGTGTGGTGGCGGGCACCTGTAAGCCCAGCTACTCTGGAGGCCGAAGCAGGAGAATTGCTTGAACCTGGGAGGTGGAGGTTACAGTGCACTGAGATTGTACCACTGCACTCTAGCCTGGGCATAAGATCGAAACTCCATCTCAGAAAAAAAATAAATAAAAATAGCCAGGCGTGGTGGTGCACGCCTGTGATCCCAGCTACTCAGGAAGCTGAGGTGGGAGAATTGCTTGAACTCGGGAGGTGGAGGTTGCAGTGAGCCAAGATCGCACGACTGCACTCCAGCCTGGGCAATGAAGCAAGACCCTATCTCCAAAAAAAAAAAAAAAAAAAGAGCCAGGCATGGTGGTGCATTTTTGTTACCCCAGCTACTTGCGAGGTGGAGGTGATCGCTTGAGCCTGGTTGGTAGAGACTGCAGTGAGCCAAGATCGAGCCACTGCACTCCAACCTGGGCAACACAGCAAGACCCTGCCTCAAAAAACAAAGTGTGAGAGGCTATTTCTTGGGGGGCTGAGATGGCGCCCTCCATCCTGCTCCCCATCCAAAACCCCAAGAGACCCCAGGATGGGCCAGGAAAACTCTCTTTACCCCACGGGCTCCTTCCATCCTACCCACAGGACCACAAGGCAGGGACGATCGTTTTATGCAAATGGGGAAACTGAGGCACAAAACGAGGTAAGGTGCATTGACAGGGCAGCAGGCACAGTGCGTCCTTGCCAACACAGAGATACGCGGCCCCACGCCACTCCCCAGTGACAGGCACTGACGACGTCGAGGATGGGGGGTCCGAGGCCCCTTCCCACTCCCAACTGGGGTGGCCCCTGCCGCCCTCAGCAGCGAGGTTTTGGCGCCTCCTTGTGGGCAGACCGGGAACCCCATGCACCTCCCCCCTCCCAGCTCCTGTCTGCCGCGGGAGGAGGTTTCCTGGAGAGCGGGGCTTGAGCCGAGGTCAGGGGGTCTCAGCTGGAGTCTGCCGGGGGGCCGGGGTGGAGACTCAGCCTGCCCCTGGACCGCAAGGAAAGCCTCAGACATGTCCAACTCTTGCCCCCTGGGTGGTGCGGTTCCTGGCTGGGAGTTGGGGGCCGCCCCAGCACTGCAGGCTGTTGGGTTGGTCACCCCTGGCTCCCCACCCTGAAAGGGGGGCAAGCCTGTGACAACCCAAAATGCTCCTGCAAAAAAATTCCAAACGCCGCCAGGTGCAGTGGCTCATGCCTGTAATCCCAGCAATTTGGGAGGTCCGAGATGGGAGGAATGCTTGATGCCAGGAGTTCAAGGCCAGCCTGGGCAACATAGCGAGACCCTAGCTCTACCAAAAAAATAAAATTAGCCAGGCATGGTGCCTCACGCCTTTAATCCCAGTACTTTGGGAGGCCGAGGAGGGTGGCTCGCTTGAGCCTGGGAGTTTGAGACCAGCCTGGGCAACATGGCAAACTCCTGTATCTACTAAAAACACAAAAATTAGCCAGGCGTGGTGGCACATGCCTGTAGTCCCAGCTACCCAGGAGGCTGAGGCAGGAGAATTGCTTGAACCCAGGAGATGGAGGTTGCAGTGAACTGAGATCCTGCCACTGCACTCCAGCCTGGGCAACAGAGTGAGACTCGGTCTCAAAAACTCATAATAAAATTTTAAAAAATAAAATAACATTTTTTTGTAAAGACGGGTCTCGCTATGTTGTCCAGTCTGCCCTTGAACTCCTGGCCTGAAGCGATCCTCCCCTCACCTCCCAAAGCACTGGGATTGCAGGGATACCGGTTACTTATTGAGGGTTTTTCGCCCCCTGGTGGATGATCTTAGAAGAAGAGAGTTCTCCGAGTGAAGCTCCCCACCCTCCGAGCTGAATCCTACCAGAACCCCAGACCCAGTCCTGGACCCCACAACGAGGCCCTAATGCCAGCCTTTAACGAGGTCCTTATTAAGAAATGGCCTGTGCGTGGTGGCTCACACCTGTAATCCCAGCACTCTGGGAGGCCAAGGCGGGCGGATCACCTGAGGTCAGGAGTTCAAGACCAGCCTGGCCAACATGGCGAAACCCCATGTCTACTAAAAATGCAAAACTTAGCCAGGTGTGGTGGCAGGTGCCTGTAATCCCAGCTCCTCGGGAGGTTGAGTCAGGAGAATCACTTGAACCCGGGAGGCGGAGGTTGCAGTGAGCCGAGATCCCATCACTGCACTACAGCCTGGGCAGTAAGGTAAGACTTCGCCTTAAGAGAAAAAAAAAAGTCCTCATTAAGAAATGGTCATTGTGGGCTGGGCCTGGTAGCTCACACCTGGAGTCCCAACTACATGGGAGGCCGAGGCATGAGAATCGCTTGAACCTGGGAGGTGGAGGCTGCAGTGAGCCAAGATCATGCCACTGCACTCCAGCCTGGGTGACAGAGCAAGACTGTGTCTCAGAAATTAAAAATAATAATAATTAAGGGGCCAGGCGCGGTGTCTCATGCCTTTAATCCCAGCATTTTCAGAGGCTAAAGAGTGTGGATCACGAGGTCAGGTGACTGAGACCATCCTGGCTAACATGGTGACACCCCGTCTCTTTAAAAATAATAATAAAAACAAAAAGAGGAAAATAATAATTAAAAGAATGAAAAGGTAATTGTGGCCTGGCTGAGGCAGGAGAATCGCTTGAACCCAGAAGGCGGAGGTTGCAGTGAGCACAGATCGCGCCATTACACTGTAGCGTGGGCAACAGAGGGAGACTCTGTCTCAAGAAAAAGAGAAATGGTCGTTGTTGAAGGCAAGGGCCAGGGCCTGGAGAAGGTGAGGAGAAGACGGAGAGCAGAAACTGGGAAAGGAAGTGCTAGTCCCTTTCCAAGATATTGCAGAGGCCTGGGACACCCCCACCCTCCAGGATCCAGTTCCCAGGAACAAAGTCACGTGCCCCAAGAACACGATTGGGGGTGGGGGAAGGAGCAAAGATTGCCCTGGAGACGGCGCTCAGGGCACAAAGTCCAGGGCTCAGGACAGGAGAAACCAGATTGGCGGGGGAGTGTTTAATCTGCCCAGGGCATCTGGGCACCTGTGCAGCCGGAGCACCCACATCATCCGCCCAGCCATCGCCCCCAGCCCCAAAAGCCCCAGCGCCAAAAGCAGCCTCCTTCCCCAGAGGTAAACTGAGTCCCAAGAGATGACAGGAGCCCTTCCAAAGGGCTCCTAGGAATTCTTTAATCCAGGCCATCAGGAGGCAGCCCTTGGCCGACAGTGGCTGCATGGGAGAGGGGCAGTTCTGGCCAGCAGACATCAGGCAGAGAGAAGAGAAATCAGGCGGTGGGTAGAAGCAGGTGGAGCCATGAGACTGTGGAGGATTGCAGCTGTCTCCGCAACCAGGGATGTTCTCCAAGCACCAGAAGAATCACCAGGCAGGGACCAAGCTGGGGAAGAGGGGTGCGTGGAAACCATGTGATGCCCAGAGAGCCCCCGTGGAGGGCGGTGGGGTGGCTTCCAAGCCTTCTTCACTTGAGTACACTGTATTC
The DNA here is from genome assembly GCA_963574635.1 of Cheracebus regulus. Taxonomy (NCBI): domain Eukaryota; kingdom Metazoa; phylum Chordata; class Mammalia; order Primates; family Pitheciidae; genus Cheracebus; species Cheracebus regulus. The sequence continues at coordinate 61,542 of CAUYQU010070136.1, read as the reverse complement.
TGAATCCCAGGTGGAGTCTTTTCACTGGCTTCAACTCGAGGGTGTTGCTTGCAGGGGGCAGAAGAGGCATCTCTGGGGGGCTGCCTGGACGAAGCACCCAGGAATCTTTACATGGCTGTGTTCTTTGCTCTCTCATGGTCTTGGGGCTCTTTTTCCTCCAGCTCCAGTCCCAGGTTGCTCTCTCCTCCCTTGGCTGCCTTTTTCTCCTTCTTCCTCTTCTCTTCTTTCTCCTTGGCATCTTTCTTCTCCCTCTTGTCTTCACTGTAGGGATACAAAGGCCCCAAACCATAATAAGAAACAGAGCCGTTCCTATGTAATGGCCACTCATTTGAGCCAGCCCATGTGATAAGTGTTTTACAAGCGGTATCTCAGTGAATCTTCAAAATAACCCAGACTAGGCAGCCTCACGATTTCCATTTCACAAAGACTCAGTTGCTCTATGGAGGGTTAGATGGAGGAAAAGAAGCCAAAGGGCCCCTGTTGCCTCTCGGGACTCAGTTTACCCCTGGGAAAGGAGGCTGCTTTTCAGGCTGCAGGCAGTGGCTGGGCAGATGATACGGAGATTCACGCTGCATATCATCATGGCAACTAAGACACAATTGTGGGCTGGGCGCAGTGGCTCACGCCTGTAATCCCAACACTTTGGGAAGCCGAGGCGGGCAGATTGCCTGAGCTCAGGAGTTTGAGACCAGCCTGGGCAACACAGTGAAACCCCGTCTCAAGTAAAATACAAAATAATTAGCCGGGAGTGGTGATGTGCACCTGTAGTCCCAGCTACACGGGAGGCTGAGGCAGGAGAATTGCAAGAACCCGGGAGGCGGAGGTTGCAGTGAGCTGAGATTGCACCACTGCTATCTGTCACCCAGCTTGGGTGACAGAGTGAGACTCCGTCTCAAAAAAAAAAAAAAAAAAAAAAGACTCAGTTGCTCGATGGATGGATGGATGCATGGGTAGGTGGGTAAAGAAGTTGGGGATAGAAGAGTAGATGAGTGGATGCGTGGGTGGATAGTGCGGTGAATGGATGGATGATGGATGGGTGGATGGGAAGGATGGGTGGATGGATGAATGGGTGGATGGATAAATGGGTAAGTGGTTGGAAGGATGGATGGATGGATAGATGATGAATAAATGAGTAGATGAATGAATGGGTGGGTGGGTGGATGAATGACGGATGGTAGGTGGATGGATGGGTGGGTGGGTGGATGGATGGGTGAATGGGTGGATGGATGGATGGGTGGGTGAATGGATGGGTGACTGGGTGTATGAATGAATGGGTGGCTGTGTGGGTGGGTGGATGATGGATGGATGGGTGGATGAATGGATGGATGGGTGGGTGGGTGGATGGATGAATAGATAGTAGTTATGTGAACGGATGGCTGCATGGAGGTCGAATAAGTGAATTGGAAGATAAATGGATACATTGCAGGAAGGAGAGAATGATGGATCAGTGGATGGGTGGATGGAGGATGAGAATGGGAGTATAGATGGATGTGTAGATCAATGAACTAATGTACACCTGGATGGATGGATGGATGAGTAGATAAGAAGTTAGGAGAACCAATGGTTGCATCGAGGGAGGGACAGATTAATAGATGAGTGGATGAATTGGAGGAAGAAGAGAATGATGTATCAATGGATAGGTAGATGGAGGATAAATGAGACTGTAGGTGGGTGGATGGATCAATGGGCTAATGGGCAGGTAGACGGATGGACGGACAGTTGGAGAGTGAAGACTGCATAGTCGGATGGATGTATAGGTGGGTGGGTGTGTCAATGGGTGGATAGATCAATGGACTAATGGGTAGGTGGACTGATGGATGGGTGGTTGGAGGGTGAGGACTGCACAGGCAGACCAATAGATGGATGTATAGGCGGACGGTTGGGTGGATGGGTAGAGGAATGAAAAAGGCAGGAAGCCACAGGTACAGGCACACGTGGGAGCCAGATCCTCCGGTACATCCTGGGAGTAGGAATCACATCTTACTGGGGCTGAGCCAGGTCTTAGACAAAGCCACCACGCAGGTCCTCTCCCTCAGGCACATCTTGAACTCGGCTGAGAAGCTCCCAGCCGAGCTGGTCACCTCCCAGCTGAGCTGGTCACCTCCCAGCTCCCACTCTCCTACTCCTGTCACCAAGCCTTTGCCCAAGACAGAGCCCCCAGCCCTTGATGGATGGGTGGGTGGATGGATGGATGGATGGATGGATGGGTGATGGATAAATGGGTGGGTAGATGCATGTGTTTGTGAGCAGATGAGTGGGTGAGTGGATGTATGATGGATGGTGGGTGAGTGATCGATGTATGAGTGATGGATGGATGGATGGGGAATGGGTGAGTGGGTGGATGAGTGGGTGGCCGGTGGATGGATGGTGGGTGGGTGGACGAGTGATGGCGTCTGATGGACGTCTGCATCCCTGAGCCCTCTGTTGGAACCCTTGTGTTAGGAGGTAGTTGGAAGTCATAGGAGACGCTGAGTCCAGGTGGGTCGCCCACACCTGGGCGTTGTACAGACACCTACACAGTCCTACCCCACACTCTTCTTCAACAGGCGTTTTTTAGACACCTCCTGTGTTCCAGGCCCTGTGCTGGGTATGAGGACACAGGCAGGACCAAAGCGAAGTTGCCTACATGACTGGAAGGCCCCACGCAATGTCTCGAAGTTAGTGAACGACTGAGACGGTCCCGCTGGTGAGACGCATGAATCAGACAGGGGGCTAGGGGACGGTGTCAGGAAGGCTGGTGGCCAGGCCAGAAACCCCTGAGCGGGGACGAGGGGAGGAGGAGAGGGACCACCAGAAGGTACAGGACCGGTGGAGGCCCCGGGGCAGGAGGAGGGGCTCACACAGACCCCCGACACGCGCATGCATAGTACCTCAGGTCCTGGTACACGTTGGACTCCACTCTGAATGTGGTCTCCTCCTCGTCCTCAGCCCTGCAGAGACAAAGAAAAGAGTGGGGGGGGGGGGGAGGGCGCGGCGGGGGCGGTAAAGGGAAGGTGGTGTGACAGCCTCAGCCTCTGTCGCAACCTCCCAGCCGGGGCGCGTGAACCCCATAATGCAAGGAAGGGGTGGGCTGCCGGTCTGGTCGTCTGGGGGAGAGGGGCAGGTGCAGGCTCAGGGTCTGGGCTCTGAGAGTAGGGGTCCGAGGAGCAGCAGGGACATGGGAGAACTTTGGACATCGAGGCTGGTGATGTAGGCACCAGAGACGGCTGGGGAGCTGGGGACGGGGACCACGCTTTGGGCAGGGCCATGGGGGTATCGGGGCGGGGGCTGGCACCCACCTGGCCTTGGAGCACCAGACGCGGTTGGCCAGCAGGACCACATAGACGATGAACAGGAAGCCGACCACCGCGGCCAGGCCCACGAGCCACGGCTTCAGGCGACGCTCCGTGGCTGCAGGAGGTCAGGGAGGTTCAACTCAGAGGAAGGACAGGGCAGAGGACCCCCATCTCCCCCAGCACACTAGCAAGGAGAGACAGAAGGGCACTGGGGTGCTCAGAGAGAGGGGCTCTTGGAAAGGAACGGAGCTTCAGAGATCGGGATGCCGTAGTGGGGTGCGGGTTTAGAGGGGAGAGGGTACCTTACCAGAGTGGGAGGGAGGCCGAGGACCCAGCGAGGGGAGGGGCTTATAAATGAAGGTGGGTTCGGAGGGGGCGGAGTTTGCTCATTAGAAGGGGCGGGGCTTATAATGCAGGAGGCGGCTGAGTGGGAAGGGCTTATGACAAAGGAGGGGCTCGGGGGCGGGGTTTATAAAGGAGGAGGAGCTAAGAGGAGAGGTGATGATAGGGGGAGAGGGTCTCAGAGGGGAGGGCCTTATGAAGGAGGCGGAGGCTCAGGGAGAGGGGATTATAAAAAGGAGGAGCTGGCCGGTCTCGCTGGCTCACGCCTGTCATCCCAGCACTTGGGGAGGCCGAGGCGAGAGGATCACGAGGTCGAGAGATCGAAACCATCCTGGCCAACGTGGTGAAACCCCGTCTCTTTAGAAATACAAAAATTAGATGGGCGTGGTGGCGTGTGCCTGTGGTCCCAGCTACTCGGGAGGCTGAGGCAGGAGAATTGCTTGAAGCCCGGAGGCAAAGGTTGCAGTGAGCCGAGATCGCGCCACTGCACTCCAGCCTGGCGCCTGGGGAAAGAGCGAGTCTCTGTCTCAAAAAAAAAAAAAAAGAGGGGGAGCTCAGAGGGAGCGGCTTATAAAGGAGGCAGAGGATCAGGGGGAGGGGCTTAAAAAGGGAGCGGACTCAGAGGGGAGGGACTTATAAAGGAGGCAGCGGAGCAGGGGGAGGGGCTTAAAAAGGGAGCGGGCTCAGAGGGGAGGGGCTTATAAAGGAGGCAGAGGATCAGGGGGAGGGGCTTATAAAGGGAGAGGGTTCAGAGGGGAGGGGCTTATAAAGCAGGCGGAGGATCTGGGGGAGGGGCTTATAAAAAGGAGGTGCTCAGAGGGGAGGGACTTATGAGGGGGGAGGGTCTCAGGGGGAGGGACTTATAGCGGAGGGGAGGGGATTGTGAAGAAAAGGAGGTCAGAGGGGAGGGGCTCACAGCAGAGGAGGGACTCGGGGCGGGGCTTATAAAGGAGGAGGGGTGAGGAGGCGGGGTTTACAAGGGAAGCGGGGGCTCAGATGGGGAGGGACCAGTGAAGGAGGCGGGAACTCAGAGCAGGCCGAGCTCCCGGGGGTCTCAGCCTGGTGTGCTCAGAAGAGAAGGGCTGGAGAGGGGGCCGCTCGGGCCCTAACAGAGGAGGGCAGAGCCCAGCGACGGGGGGCGCCGGGCGGAACTGCGAGGCGCTGAGGAGGGCCTCCAACCCACCCTTCCTCTTCTTCCTGCCCCCCTCCTCTTCCTCGCCATGGAAAGCCGGGAGATGGTGAGCCCCCGACCCACTCCCCCACCCCACGACGCCCCCTCCCGCGCCCCTGCACCTACCCTGCTGGGCCTCCGCCGGGGAGAGGAGCAGAAACTCCAGCACCAGAAGGGACCCCAGGATCCCCATGACGGTCGAGCGAGCCATCAGCCAGCCAGCGGCGTCCAGGGTCGGCCTCCACAGGTTTGGTGTGGGCGAGGCTCTGCCGCCCCGAGATAAGGCGCGGGCGGTCCGGGGCGGGGGATGCCAGAGACCCGGGAGCGGGGCCCGCCCCTGGCACCACCTGGTTGGGCATCCTGCCCTCCCCTGCCAGCTCCTGCCCCATCGCTCCCCCTCCGGGAGGCCAGACTCTGGACCTGTGTAACAATTAACTGGGGGAGTCCCTCCTCCCTGCACCCTGCCCTGGGGACCGTCAGCCTCAGGGCCACCCCCTCGCGAACCCTGCTGCAGGAGCTGAGCTGAGATGGCTCCCACGTCCGGCCTGGCCCCGGCCCCCTGCCGGTGTGTGCACAGAGGAAACTCACAAATACATCTGGAATATTTCAAGAAGGGCTGGCCGGGTGCGGTGGCTCACGCCTGTAATCCCAGCACTTTGGGAGGCCAAGGTGGGCAGATCACGAGGTCAAGAGATGGAGACCATCCTGGCCAACATGGTGAAGCCCAGTTTCTACTAAAAATACAAAAAATTAACTGGGCATGCTAGCACGTGCCTGTAATCCCAGTGACTCGGGAAGCCGCACTCCAGCCCTGGATGACAGAGCAAAACTCCATCTCAAAAAAAAAAAAAAAAAAAAAGAAGGGTGGGCCAGGTGTGGTGTCTCACACCTGTAATCCCAGCACATTGAGAGGCCAAAGCAGGAGGATCTTTGAACCCAGGAGTTCCAGATCAGCTGGGGGAAGTTAGTGAAGCCCTATCGCTACAAAGATACAAAAATTAGCCGGGCTTGGCGGGCTCCTGCAGTCCCAACTACTCGGGGGTGTTGAGGTGGGAGGATCACTTGAGCCCAGGAGTTTGAGGCTGCAACCAGCTATGGTCACACCCCTGCACTCCAGCCTGGGTGACAGACGGACACCCTGTCTTAACAGAAATTTTAAAAAGAAATAAAAAGAGTCACCAAGGCCCAGTGTGGTGCACTCCTGTCATCCCATCCCTCTGAGAGGCCAAGGCGGGAGAATCGCTTGAGGCCAGGAGTTCTAGACCAGTCTTTCCCCGTCTCTAAAATAAAATATAAAAAACTGGGAGACGGAGGCAGGAGAATTGCTTGAACCGAGGCAGAGGTTGCAGTGAGCCGAGATCACACCACTGCACTCTAGCCTGGGCGACAGAGCGAGACTCGGTCTCAAAAAAATAAAATAGGCCAGGCGAGGTGGCTCATGCCTATAATCCCAGCACTTTGGGAGGCCAAGGCAGGCAGATCACAAGGTCAGGAGTTCAAGACCAGCGTGGCCAAGATGGTGAAATCCTGTCTCTACTAAAAATACAAAAATTAGCCAGGTGTGGTGGTGTGCATCTGTAGTCCCAGCTACTCGGGAGGCTGAGGCACGGAATGGCTTGAACCCTGGAGGCGGGGGCTGCAATGAGCTGAGATCTTGCCACTGCACTCCAGCCTAGGCAACAGAGCGAGACTCCATCTCAAAAACATAAAAACATATAAATAAATAACTCAGCTGGGCATGGTGGCCTGCACTTGTAGTCCCAGCCACGGTGAGAGGATCACTTGAGCCCAGGAGTGCGAGGCTGCAGCGAGCTACAATCGCACCACTGCACTCCAGCCTGGGCAACAGAGCAAGACCCTGTCTCTAAACATAAAATAAATTTGAGAGTCGACTTTTTCGCTCACGGAGTACACACGAGGCTCCCTGCTCGGCAGTCTGATACATTGCTCTTCCTTAACACCTCATGAAATGTAACTGGTCTCATTGTGCACAGCCCAGGACAGTCAAGGTCATGCAGCAGGTCTGACCTGGGATTTGAAGCCAGGTCCACCTCACCCCCAGCTTATCTTGCCTCGCCCAGGCTCTTGGCTTCTGGGGACCCACAAGCAGTCACGGGAGCACACAGGGACAGGAAAGGCGTACAGAAACCACATGCCTGTGGTCCGCCTGCGAACCTGGCCGCTCTCACGTGGGGGTGCCCGGAGGGCTGATGACTGATGACTCAGGGTCCAGTCTCTCCTGTCCTCAACCTTGGTCCCTTGGCTGATTAGATAGCGGGCCCTGCCCGGGCGAAGGGGGACCCCGCCCCAACTGACACAAGAGCAGCCATAGCCCAGGTGAGTGGCAGGAAGCCAAGCATAGTCGCACGGGTGTTTATGGAGCACCTGCTGCGTCCCTGGTACCTCCTCGCTTCCAGAGGTCTGAGATGACTGCTGAGCAGACAGGCCACTCAGCAGGACGGGGCTTACACATCCCAGCCCCAGGACAGCCACAGGTCTGCTTGAGCCAGCCAGGCAGGCATCTATTAAACTCCTACTGTGTACCCCATCTTCTGCAAGTCTTGGAAGGGAAGGAGGCCTCGGTGCTGTCTGGGAGCTCTTGATCTGGTCAGGAAGTCAGGACCACGCCTCAGAGACAGGCAGACCCAGCAGCCAAGGTGGGGGCTGGAGAAGATTTAGAGGTAGGGGAGCCCAGCAGAGGGGACAGGGCGGGAACCGCCTCGGAGATCCTGCCCTCCAAAGTTAGTTGCCTGGGCTTTTACTGAGAAAAGCTCTCTGTGCTCCAAGACCTCGGCAAAGCCAGTTCACCGCTGCGTGCCTCAGTTTCCCAATCTGTTAAATGAGGGCAATCAGTCCTACCTTGGAGGATTAAATGAGATGATGCATAGGGAAAGCTTGCCCCACGCAGCAGCAGGTGCGCGCTAAGCACTGGGTAAGGCTGACCAATAATATTACAATGTTTTAAATCACGTAGCGTTTCTAGTTCACAGTTTGCTGACAGCTTGGCTGAGGCTGAGCGGGGCAGTCCCTGAAGAATGTGAAAGTCGTCAGCGTCCAACCCCCGGAACCTGCCCGCTGGGAAGGAGAAAGCCATCCGCTGCGACCAGGCAGCTCAGGGCTTGCAGAAAGGACATGTTCTGTCCACATGACCGACAAAGCGTCCGGAACCCGGATCCAGGATTCAAGTTCACATCAGCTTCCAGAAGGAGCTTCGGGACGGGGCGTCCTTGAAGGCAATGGAGGGACGGCGGGGCTCCGGGGGAGGCGGGGGTTCGGAGGGGGCTCCCTCGCCACCCCCGACGGCATCCTCCTCGCCCTGCCAGGCCAGGGCCAGCTGCAGGTCCAGCCCCTCCAAGTCCTCGCCGGTCAGGCTGGGGCGCAGCTCCCGGGGGGCAGCCTCCTGGTCTGGCTTCGGGCCAAACGCCCAGTCTGCGGCAAGGGAGCTGGTGAGGCAACTCCACCCCGCTCTGTCCCCTCCCCAGCTAGGAGAAGCCCTTGGATCCCCCGACCACCCACCCGGGGTGGCCCCGCATCCGCCAGGCCAGGTTTCGGTGGGGACATCTCACCGGCCAGGTCGTGGGCGAGGTCTTTGATGAGGTGCCCGACGATGGCGTAGGCGACGGCCACCACGACCAGCGCGGCCAGCAGCAGGTACACTATGTACCTGGGCAGGCGGATGGTGTCCAGGGGTGGCGGCCGGTACTCCTCGTACAGCGGCGGGGACGGGCTCCAGCCCTCGGCCTCCTCCCCGGCCGCCAGCCCTGGCATGGTGTCCGCCCGGCACCGGGGAGGCCCGGAGGTGACCCACACAGCGGAAGTATTAAGGGGCTTTGAGCTAAGAGGATTGGGTGGCTGCCCCACGGCCACCATCTGCCTGGGTTAATGACATTGCAAATCACTTCCGCCCACCGGCAACCTACCTGCTCAGCTCCAGCCACAACTCTGCCACCTGGAATACCCTGCCCAGATTTCCTCATGGCCGGTTCGCTCCATTCATTCATCTTTTTTCTTATTCTTCTTATTATTTTTTGAGATGGAGTCTTGCTCTGTTGTCCAGGCTGGAGTGCAATGGCGCAGTCTGGGCTCACTGCAACCTCTGCCTCCCAGGTTTAAGAGATTCTTGTGCCTCAGCCTCCCAAGTAGCTGGGACTACAGGCATGTGCCACCAAGCCCGGCTAATATTTGTATTTGTAGTAGAGACAGGGTTTCAGTATGTTGGCCAGGCTGGTCTCAAACTCCCGACCCTGTAATCCGCCTGACTAGGCCTCCCAAAGTGCTAGGATGACATGCATGAGCCACTGTGCCTGGCCTTTATTATTTTATTTTAATTTTTTTTTTGAGATGGATTTTCACTATTGTCACCCAGGCTAGAGTGCAATGGCAAGATCTCAGCTCACTGCAACCTCCACCTCCCAGGTTCAAGTGATTCTCTCGCCTCAGCCTCAGCTGATATTATTTTTTTGTGACAGAGTCTGTCTCCCTGGGTGCTAGAGTGCAGTGGTACGATCATAGCTCACTGCACCCTCAACCTCCCGGGCTCAAGCAATCCTCCCACCCCAGCCTCTGGAGCAGCAGAGATTACAGGTCCTCCCCACCGTGCTTGGCTCTTCATTCATTCATGGAGTATGTATTGAGCAGTGGCTGTCACACCTGTAACCCCAGCACTTTGGGAGGCCGAGGCCGGCAGATCACCTGAGGTCAGGAGTTCGAGACCAGTCTGGCCAACATGGTGAAACCCTGTCTCTACTAAAAATACAAAAACCAGCCGGGTGTGGTGGCGGGCGCCTGTAATCTCAGCTACTTGGGAAGCTGAGGCAGGCAGGAGAATCACTTGAAACCAGGAGGTGGAGGTTGCAGTGAGCCGAGATCGTGCAGTTGCACTCCAGCCTCGGCAACAGAGCAAGACTCCATCTCAAAACAAAACAAACAAAAAAAAATAGGGCTGCCAAGCCATCACTGAGGAGGTGACATTTGAACAAAAACCTGGAGGAAGAAGGGAACCAGCCGCGGGAGAACCAGGGGAGAGTTTGAAGCAGAGGGCAAAGCCTGTGCAAAGGCCCTGGGGCAGGACTGCGCCTGGTATGTTGGAGGAACAGTGAGGTCCTGCAGGGCCATGTAGACTGTGAGGAAGACTTGGGCTTAGACCCTGAGTGAGGTGGGAGCCATGGAGGGCTGTGGGCAGAGGAGGGACAGGTCCTGACCCTGGTGCTCACAGGTGCCCCCTGGTGGCTGCTTTGGGGGGACAGACTGTGGAATGAGGTGGAGGGCACTGAGCTGGTCCCAGTGGGAGAACAGGGGGCAGATTTGGGATTGATTTTTATTTTTATTCACGTATTTTGAGATCGAGTCTCACTTTGTTGCCCAGGCTGGGGCGCAGTGGCACAATCTCGGCTCACTGCAACCTCCACCTCCCGGGTTCAAGCGACTCTTCAGCCTTAGCCTCCCGAGTAGCTGGGACTACTCAGGAAGGTTGCTTAAACCCAGGAGTTGGAGGCTGCAGTGAGCTAAGACTGTGCCGCTGTACTCCCGCCTGGGTGACAGAGCCAGATCTTGTCTCTATAAAGGAGGGGGTGACTTTTTATTATATTTGAGTTTTGTTTTTTGTCACAATAAAGTTTATTATGAAAACAGGCTGGTGTGGGCACATGGGGACAGACAAGTACACTTAGGTCGGGGGGCTCAGGTTCAGTAGTGCGGCTTCTTCACGCTGATGCCGTACTCGCCGAGGGCGGCGGTCAGGTCCTCCACGGTTAGAGCATGCTTGCGGTCCCTGCTCTTGCTCCGGGAGCTGCCGGAGCCTGTGCCCACATTTTGCAGTGCTGTAGGGCATCGCTGGCAATATCTGAGATGAATTTCTGGGCAGCTAGGGAGATGAGCCGAACCCGCGTCGGTCTGAGGTGTCAAAGCCGGCACAGTTCAGGTAGTCACCAGCCACTGCATCTGGGGGTCGAAGGCGTGGAATCCTCCAGCTACATCAAGAAGTCCACCAGAGGCGCGCTGGACACCACTGGCTTCCCGTCTCCGGGGGCCGCGCTGGGCAGTACGGAAACCCCGTTAAACATGGCCCCCTCGGCCGGGCACGGTGGCTCACGCCTGTAATCCTGGCACTTTGGGGGACTGAGGTGGGTGGATCACCTGAGGTCAGGAGTTCAAAACCAGCCTGGCCAACATGGTGAAACCCCATCTTTAAAAAAAAAAAAAAAAAAAAAACCATGGCCCCCTCCAGGGGCGCCCCGGCCCGCGCCGCCAAGGGTCCCGTGCCCACAGCAGCTGCTTCAGCCCCAGGCCCCCCTGGTGTCCCCACGGGGCTGGACTTGTTCTTCGTGGCGATGCTGGCGGGCAGCGTGGCGGGAGCCGAGACTGGCGCCGCCCTGGGGTCCCCGCCGGAGCCGCTGCAGCTCTTTGTGCCGGTGGGAGAGGCGGCAAACAGAGCCGCTTCCGCGTCGGCGTCCGCTTCCGGCCCCGCTCGCGCTCCGCACACCCCCGGGTGACGTCACGCGCCCGCGACGCGCGACGCTGGTCCTGTTTGTTTCTGAGACAGAGTCAGGGTCCGTCTCGCAGGCTGCAACCTCCGCCTCCCGGGTTCAAGCCCTTCTCCTGCCTCAGCCTCCCGAGTAGCTGGGATTACTTTCCAGGGTTTTGTTTTGTTATTGTTGTTGTTTTAAAACTCAGCCTTCTTCTGTTGCCCAAGCTGGAGTGCCGTGGGGCGATCTTGGCTCACTACAACCGACACTTCCTGGGTTCAAGCGATTCTTAGGCCTCAACCTCCCGGGTAGCTGGGACTACGAGCGTGCGCCACCACCCTCTGCCAATGTCTGTAATTTTAGTAAAGACAGTATTTCACCATGTTGGCCAGGCTGGTCTCCAACTCCTGACCTCAGGTGATCCACCCGCCTCAGCCTCCCAAAATGCCGGGATTACAGACGTCAGCCACTGTGCCGGGCGGCTTCTTTTTTCTTTTTCATTTTCTTTTCTTTTCTTTTCTTTTCTTTTCTTTTTTTTTCTTTTTTTGAGATGGAGTCTCGCTTTGTGGCCCAGGCTGGAGTGCAGAGGCGATCCCGGCTCACTGCAACCTTCGCTTCCCTGGTTCAAGCGATATTCCTGCCTCAACCTCCCAAGTAGCTGGGACTACGGGCGCGCGCCACCACACCCAGCTAATTTTTTTATTTTTAGTAGAGACAGGGTTTCACCATGTTGGCCAGGATGGTCTCGATTTCTTGAGCTCGTGATCCACCTGCCTCGGCCTCCCAAAGTGCTGGGATTACAGGCGTGAGCCACCGCGCCCAGCCGTTCCTTGTTGTTGTTAAAAAATTACAGCTGGTCTGATGGATAAAGAGAGGAAATCAGTGAGGCTGGAGAGAAAAGGGTGAATGGCTGAAGTGACGCCTGTGAATTGATGAGAAGGACCAGGAGCTGGTAAACGAAAGAGGTGGCTCAGGCAGCCAGTGTCCCATGGAAAGGCGCCACCCTGGAAGTGGCTCCTTCAGCCCCAAATGAGCCTTCACATGAGGCAGCCCTGGCGACAGCTTGACTGCAACCTCATGAGACACTCAAAGCCAGAAACATCCAGATACCCTGCTCCCAGACTCCCGACCCACAGGAAAGGTATCTGTCTCCTTTCCTCTATCTCTGGAGGTTTTCTTTTTTTTTTTTCTTTTCTTTTCTTTTTTTTCTTTTTTTTTTTGAGATGGAGTCTAGCTCTGTCCCCCAGGATGGAGTGCAGTGGTGCAATCTTAGCTCACTGCAACTTCCGCCTCCCAGGTTCAAGCAATTCTCCTGCCTCAGCCTCCTGAGTAGCTGGGATTACAGGTGCCTGTCACCACACCTGGCTAATTTTTGTATTTTTATTTAGTTTTTTTTAGTAGAGAGGATTTCACTGTGTTGGCCAGGCTGGTCTTGAACTACTGACTTCATGATCTGCCCGCCTCATCCTTCCAAAGCGCTGAGATTACAGGTGTGAGCCACCACACCTGGCCACTTATTTATTTGTTTTTTAAGAGATGGGGTCAGCCGGGCGTGGTGGCTCACGCCTGCAATCCTACCACTTTAGGAGGCTGAGGTGGGCGGATCACGAGGTCAGGAGTTCGAGACCAGCCTGGCCAACGCAGTGAAACCCCATCTCTACTAAAAAAAATTTTTTTAAATTAGCCGGGTGTGGTGGTGCGCACCTGTAGTCCCAGCTACTCAGGAGGCTGAAGCAGGAGAATTCGCTGGAACCCAGGAAGCAGAGGTTGCAGTGAGCCAGGATCTCAGCACTGCACTCCAGCCTGTGTGACAGAGCAAGACACCATCTCAAAAAAAAAAAAAAAAAGATGGGGTGTCACTGTGGTGCCCATGCTGGTCCAGTACTCCTGGACATAAGCAATCCTGCCTTGGCGTATAGAGTAGCTGGGACTATAGCTGTTGCCGCTGCACTCAGGTCTAGTTTTCTGTCTCTTAAAAGGACACTGGTTATTGGATTTAGGGTCTACCCTAAATCCGGGATGATCTCATCTTGAGATCGTTAAGAACACCTGCAAAGACTCTCTTTCCAAATAAGGTCACGTTCATGGGTACTAGGGGTTACCACTGGACAAGTCTTTTGCGGGGGGCACAATTTGACCATGTACAGCTGTTTGAAGCTGCTAAGTCTGGAGTAACTTGTTGCAGAACCATAAGGATCTTAGGTAAGTCTTGGCTAGCGGAACCAACCGTTCATCAGCCAGCATGAGCGGGCGGAAGGGGAAACAGCGCGCACAGCACAGGTGCAGGCAGGCAGGCACAGCTGTTGGTTGGGGCACGCGCAAGGTCTTTTTTATTTTCTCACTGAGGCTGAAAGCAAGGTCATCAGCTGAGTGAGGATGAGGGAGGTTGGAGGTCAAAAAGAAAGTGACAGAGGGACCAGATCGCAAGAGAGAGAACCACACGGACCCATAGTAGAATGGATGCTGGATGTTCAGGAGGCTGAGGTGGGAGGATCACTTGAGCCTGGGAGGCAGACGTTGCAGTGAACTTTGATGGAGCCACTGCTCTCCACACTGGGCAACAGAGCAACACTCTGTCTCTAAAACCTAAGTTGGCTGGGCGCAGTGGCTCAAGCCTGTAATCCCAGCACTTTGGGAGACTGAGGAGGGCAGATCACTTGAAGCCAGGAGTTCAAGACCAGCCTGGCCAACATGCTGAAACCCCATCTCTACTAAAAATATATAAATTTGCCAGGCATGATGGCATGCACCTGTAATCCCAGCTACTCAGGAGGGTAAGGCAGAAGAATCGCTTAAACCTGGGAGGCGGAGGTTGCAGTGAGCTGAGATGGCAACACTACACTCCAGTGTGGGTGACAGAGTGAGAATCTGTCTCAAAACATAACAAAACATATTGAGACCCCATCTCTACAGAAAATACAAAAATTAGTCGGGCATTTTGGGGAAAATGTGAAGTCCCAACTACTTGGGAGGCCAAGACAGGAGGATCGCTGGAGCCCAGGAGGTCAAGGCTGCAGTGATCGGCCACTGTACTCCTGCCTGGGCGCCAGAGCAAGAGCCTCTCACTTAAAAGAAAGGCAGGCAGGGCGTAGTGGCCCACGCCTGTAATCCCAGCCCTTTGGGAGGCCGAGTTGGGCAGATCATGAGGTCAACAGTTGGAGACCAGCCTGGCCAACATGGTGAAACCCCGTCTCTACTAAGAATACAAAAATTAGCTGGGCATAGGGACATGTGCCTGTAATTCAAGCTACTCAAGACGCTGAGGTAGGAGAATCCCTTAAACCTGGGAGGCAGAGGTTGCAGTGAGCTGAGATCACGCTATTGCACTCCAGCCTAGGGACAGAGCAAGACTCTCCGTCTCAAGGAAAAGAAAAAAAGGCTGGGCATGGTGGCTCACGCCTGTAATCCTGGCACTTTGGGAGGCGAAGGCAGGTGGATCACCTGAGGTCAAGAGTCTGAGACCAGCCTGACCAAGATGGTGAAACCCTGTCTCTACTAAAAATACAAAAAAAGAAAAAAATATATCACGCGTGATGGTGCATGCCTGTAATCCCAGCTACTGTTGAGGCGGAGGCAGAATAGCTTGAAACCAGGGGGTGGAGGTTGCAGTGAGCTGAGATCGCGCCACTGTACTCCAGCCTGGATGACAAGAGCGAAACTCCATCTCAAAAAAAAAAATCAAATAGATAAAAATAAAACCTGTAATCAAACGTGACTTTCAGGCACATTTCTCAGCCTCTGCACTCATTTCGGGCTGGATCATTCTCTGTTGCAGGGACCGAGTGCTGTAGGGTGTCTTCCAGTATTCCTGGCCTCCCCCTGACTACCTGACTGGATGCACCCTGCACACCCCCACCCCCTACCCCATGACAGCCAAAACTGACGCCTGGGGCTGGACCCAGCGCCTAGCAGAGAAACAGCGCTCAGCGGACAGCCGGGAACAGCAGCAGAGAAACAGCGCTCGTGGGACGGTCACTTCCCACCGTTTTGCCTCCGGCCTTCAGGTTTTGGTCCCTCTGGCTGCAGACCAGCAGCTAGGCACCTGTGGTCCTACTGCTGTGCCCACTTTCCGGAGAGGTAAGTGGGTTGTCCCCGCCGCACACGGAGTTGCTGGGGGAGCTGGCAGGGGAAGCCACGGCCGGGCTCTCAGCTGCATCACAGATCCCTTCCTCAGCACCCACAGCAGGAGCAGGGGCAAGATGGGGGTCTGAGAAGGGGGCCAGGCTGGAGGGAGCTGACTGGGCAGATGTGACCAGGTAACTGCCTGTGGCCGACCTGCCCCCCGTTTCATGTGCAGTTTCATGGCTCAGTGTCAGTGGCAGGACAGATCCTAGAGCACTGGCTACAGATACAACCTCCGCCCCGGCGCTGCCAACACCACACGCTCTCGGGCAGTGCTCTCTGAACGTGCCCACCCCTGTGTCCCTCCCACACTCCCCTCACCCGCTACACATGGAGGAATCACTACTTGGCAAAAATAATTTAATACTCCATCTGGGCAGCACTCTGGGGTGTCGTTGTCCCTGCCTGACCCACTCAGGGACCAGCACCCAGTCTCTGCCCAGGCCTGGGGGGGTCAGAGACCCCCAGACCCTGTGCCCCATTCCTGGTGAAGCTGGAGCCACCGTAACTAACGCCAGCCTCTTCCAAGAGCCCCAGCTCTGCCCTGCCTTCCCTCAAAACCCTCCCTCCTAAGACACCCTGTCCCGAGCCCGGCACCCCAGCCTCCCACAGTCCCACCTCTGAGCCTGGAAACTTCCACGCTACAGCCCTGCGCTAGGCCCCCGGGAGCTGCCAGGGGATTCAGGGAGTCACAGTGCAAAGGCAGCCCCTCGGCCTCAGATGGAGGGAGGGGACAGCAGCCATGCGCCCGGCAAGACACAAATGAGGACACCTGATTCACACACACCCGGTTTAGACACCGAAGCCCGCCAAGCCCTCCGGGGAGGAGCGGCCCTCAGGAGTCGTCGGGGAGCCTAGGGTGGGGGCAGGGCCTAGGAGGGGACCCCACGTAGCTGCTCCAGGCCGTCGGCGTACTGGAAGGCCAGCCCGGTCTCGTGTTTGTACATGTCCAGAGCCACCTCACAGCTCTCACGCACTACGCGCTCAGGGTCGCCCGCGTGGGCCTGCAGTGCGGCCAGGCAGGAGGGCCGGGCAATGGCGCCCAGGGCCTCCGCACACTCGTGCCGCACCATGGGGTTCTCGGCGTGGCGGGCCAGGGCGGCTGCCAGCTGGGGCACCGCCGCCTCGTGCTGCAGCTGTCCCAGGACATAGCCGACCTCGTGGCGGAAGAGGGCGCTCCCACAGCGCAGGCCTGCAGGGGAGAGGCGCGGGAAGGACAGACAGCTCTGTCTTTTCGTTAAGACGTGGGGTCTTGCTGCGTTGCCCAGGCAGGTCTCAAACTCCTACCCTGGCCTCTCAAAGTGCTGGGACTATAGCTGTGAGCCACCACGCCCAACCTGGGTGGTCTGTCTGAGGACACCCCTGCCCCTAGAGCCAGTGATCAGGGCTGCCCAGGGGAACTGACTGGAGCTACGGGGTTGGAAAAAGCCAGGAGCTATGGGGGCCGAGAGGAACACCTGTACGGGTGAACAGGTCCCATGGGAAAGACTTGGGGCCAGGACGGGCACGTTCCCTGGGGCAGTCCGCAGCCCCGTGGCACAGATGCCATCAGTGAGCTTCACAGCGAGGCACTACGCAGGACCCCGCCCCCAGAGCCCCTCCTTACCCTCTGCCAGCGCCAGGGCGGCCTCCTCGCCTCCCGCATCGCGCAGGGCGAACATGGCGCGGTATCGCTCAAACAGCGGCCGGGACTCATCCAGCAGCGCCTCCCGCAGGCGCCCCACGTCGCGCTCCTCGGCCGGCGGGGCGGGGTCCACGGAGAGGTAGGGTCCCGCCGCCGGCTCCCCGCCATGCTGCTGCAGCCACTCCAGCCTACGCACAGCCAGCTGGCAGGTCTCGGCCACCTGTGGGGAGGGGGCACGTGAACAGTGGTAGGCCCTGGGGAGGCCGCGGGGGCCCTGTGGTCCCCACAACCCTCCCATGGCAGCTTAGCAAGGGAGAGAGACACCAGCAGGGTGACTAACTAATCATTTCAGGCAGGAAGTAAGCCAGCAGGGGTGGCTGACTTGTGAGTGACCAGGGAAGGCCGGAGAGGCTGGGGAGGGCCTCAGGGAGGAGGTGATGTGGAGGCAGAGACTAGAACCAGCTGAGGGAGGGAGATGGGGAAGCAGCTGGCGCAAAGGCCCTGAGGTAGGACCCTGCGGGCGGGGTGAGGGCTGAGGGGACAGGCAGCGGCCGGGCCTGACTAGGGAAGGCCTGCGGCCACGGTGAGGACTTGGGATTTTGTCCTAAAGGTGATAAGACATCGTGAGAGCTTTCAGCACAGGGCAGAGGAGAATTCAGTGTCACACATGCCTCTGCTGCCCAGGAGGAGGAGGGACAGAGGGTCAGGGTGGCATGTGGATAAGAGGCGGTGGGGAGAAAGGAACACACGTGTCCACACGAACACGTGCACACCCATGTCCGGAGTGGCATGACTCACAACAGCCAAAAAGCAGAGGCAACCCAAGCATTCAGCCACGGTGAGTGGATCGACACAGCGTGGGCCAGCCACACCACGGAACGTGACTCAGCCACGAAAAGGAACAATGGGGCCGGATGCAGTGGCTCATGCCCATAATCCCAGCAGTTGGGGAGACTGAGGCAGGAGGATCACCTGCACCCAGGAGTTCCAGAGAGCCTAGGCAACAGATCAGGACCTCGTCTCTATAAAGAAAAAAAAATAAACAAATTTTTATTTTATTATTTTTTTCTTTACAGAGATGAGGTCCCACTCTGTCACCTAGGCTGGAAGTGCAATGGTGAGATCTCGGCTCACTGCAACCTCCACCTCCCAGGTACAAGCAATTCTCCTTCCTCAGCCTCCCCGGTAGCTGGGATTACAGGCGCCCACCACTGCACCCGGCTAATTTTTGTATTTTTAGTAGAGATGGGCTATCGCTGTTTTGGCCACACTAGTCTCAACTCCTGACCTCAGGTGATCCACCTGCCTCTGCCTCCCAAAGTGCTGGGATTACAGATGTGAGCCACAGCACCTGGCAATAAAGCCGTTACTTTAAAAAACAAGGAGAAATGTTGGAAGGCAGGAGACCCCTGAAGAAGTCTGGTGGGCTAGCGCCAGGTGTCAGAGGTAGAGGGCACTGGGTGGGTTCAGAGGGGTCTTGGCAGAGGGGCTGGACGTGGGGGTTCAGAGAAAGGGGTCCAGGCCGGCTCAGGGGCTCAAGGCCCGGGATGGAAGCGCATGAGCAGAGCTGGTTGTCACCGTTTTGCCAAATGAGGCACAGCAAGTGTCCATCTGGGTTGTCGCCCTGGCCTCCCTCATCCCTGGGGCATCCTTGGCCAAGTGGTCGCCCTGGCAACCAGAGATGGGGAGGGTGTGAGGCTGTTCCAGGCCAGGGCTGGGCAGGGCGGGGTGGAGCTTCCCAGGGACCCGAGGCAGGCAAGGAGACAGAGTCCTGGTTACCTCGATGACGGGGTCTGAGGAATACTGCTTCAGGAGCTCCAGAACTTGCGGGTCCCCGATGGCCCCCAGGGCTTCCCCTAGGAAGAAGCCGCCAGAGAGGTCACATTGGTGGGCTGGGTGTCGTGGTGGGATGTGTGGGAAATGCCCAGCTACCTGTGGGACCAGAGGGCACCTTCCACAGCTCTGCCCCTGTGGGGAAGCCCCGCCTCTGGCCACGGCTGATTGGAGCAGCAGTGGGTACAGGCTCCCTGCTGGACCAATCAGCATCCCCTCCCCAGCACGAGGCATTGACTGGAACGGCATCAGGCTGCCGCTCAGAGCAAAACACACCCCATCTGGCCCCACGCCATGAGACGGGGACACAGGTCCCTACAACTCGGGGTCACAGCTGACAAGCAGCTCCAACAACCCAGAAGGTCGGGGTTGCAGTGAGCTATGATCACACCCCTGTACTCCAGCATGGGCGACAGTGAAACTCTGTCTCAAAAAAAAAAAGCCATAGGGCCGGGCACGGTGGCTCATGCCTTTAATCCCAGCACTTTGGGAGGCCAGGGTGGGTGGATTATGAGGTCAAGAGATTGAGACCATCCTGGCCAACATGGTGAAACCCCGTCTCTACTAAAAATACAAAAAAATTAGCGGGGCGTGGTGGTGCGCACCTGTAGTCCCAGCTACTCAGGAGGCTGAGGCAGAATTGCTTGAACCCAGGAGGCAGACGTTGCAGTGAGCTGAGGTCGTGCCACTGCACTCCAGCCTGGCGCCTGGTGACAGTGTGAGACTCTGTCTAAAAAAAAAAAAAAAAAAAACCGGAAACAGGCCAGGGGTGGCCGGGCACAGTGGCTCACGCCTATAATCCCAGCACTCTGGGAGGCCAAGGCGGGTGGATCACCTGAGGTCGGAAGTTTGAGATCAGTCTGACCAACACGGAGAAACCCTGTCTACTAAAAATACAAAATTAAAAAAAAAATCAGCCAGACGTGGTGGCACATGCCTGTAATCCCAGCTACTCTGGGGGCTGAGGCAGGAGAACTGCTTGAACCCAGGGGGGCGGAGGTTGCTGTGAGCCGAGATCGCACCATGACACTCCAGCCTGGGCAACAAGAGCAAAACTCTGTCTCAAAAAAAAAAAAAAAAAAAAAGCCAGGGCAGGGGTGCCGGCTGGAGACGGGGTGCCGGCTGGAGACTCCAGAGTTCGAGTTCAGGGCCACCGAGGGTGCACTTGGGTGGGTTCAGATGCAGGCACAAGTGCAGGCGTGGCAAACCCAGGTAGCAGCAAGGCTCCACAGAGCCCTGGGTGCCGAGGTGCCTTGGATGTTCTCAGAATCCAGCTCAAGGGCTCTGCCTGTGGGGCAGCTGAGCGAGTGGCTTTTGCCTTTCCCGAAGGTCACAGTTGGCATCTGGGCACCTGCCTGGCAGGCTCCCTCTGCCTGGAAAAGTCTTGTGTACACCAAAACACACTCTGGGCCAGGCGCGGTGGCTCACACCTGTAATCCTAGCACTTTGGGAGGCCAAGGTGGGTGGATCACCTGAGGTCAGGAGTTCAAGACCAGCCTGGCCATCATGGTGAAACCCCCATCTTTATATATAAAATTAAAAATAAATAAATAAATAAATAAAAACACACTCTGTGTCAGGCACCTCCCACACACTAATTGCGATTGAGCTCGCTGGTTATAGAAACACAGTCCCCATGGCACAGACGCACGTACTGTCTGACTCATTGGTCTCATTTGCTGTCTAGGTTCCTCGCTAGAGTGGCCCATTTTTTGAGATAGGGTCTCGCTCTGTTGCCCAGGTTCGAGTGCAGTGGCACGATCATGACTCAGTGCAGTGGCGCGATCATGGCTCAGTGCAGTGGCGCGATCATGGCTCAGTGCAGCTTCACCCTCCCTGGTTCAAGTAATCCTACCGCCTCAGACTCCCGAGTAGCTGGGACCAAGGCGTGAGCCACGATGCCCGGCCTGTATCTGTGTTGTCACTGTTTTGTCTCTTACATACGTGACACAGCCTGGCATACAGCAGGTGCTCACTAAATGTCCAATGAGTGGAGTAAATCTAATATACATCAGGGGTTGGGGATCTACAGCTTGTCACCTGTTTGTTTTTATATGAGTGAAGAATGCTTTTGGAACTTTTAATGGTTTAAGGCTGGGCGCAGTGGCTCATGCCTGTAATCCTAGCACTTTGGGAGGCTGAGGCAGGTGGATCACTTGAGGCCAGGAGTTCAAGACCAGCCTGGCCAACATGGCAAAACCCATCTCTAAAATACTAAAAATACAAAAATTAGCTGGTGTAGTGGTGAGTATCTGTAATGCCAGCTACTTAGGACGCTGAGGCAGAAGAATCGCTTGAACCTGGGAGACGGAGGTTACAGTGAGCCAAGACAGAGCCACTGCATTCCAGCCTGGGTGACAGAGCAAGACTCTGACTCCAAACAAATAAATGGTTTAAAACAAAAAATCTAAGGGGTGAAAAAAAAAAATCAAAGGGATGATACTTCCTGATGTGTGGAACTTATATGAAATTCAAATCTCAACATTCAGAAAAGAAGTTTGTTTTTGTTTTTTTTACAGATACGAACTCACTCTGTCGCCCAGGCTAGAGTGCAGTGGAGCAATCTCGGCTCACTGCAAACTTGACTTCCCAGGCTCAAGCGATTCTCCCGCCTCAGCCCTCCAAGTAGCTGGGACTACAGGTGTGTGCCACCATGCTCAGCTAAGTTTTACATTTTTTTTAGAGACAGGGTTTTGCCATGTTGCCCAGGATGGTCTTGAACTCCTGAGCTCAAACAATCCGCCCTCCTGGGCCTTCTAAAGTGCTGGGATTACAGGCCTGAGCCACCGCCCCCAGCCCAACTGAGGTTGTCTGGGCACACAGCCTCAGCCATTCACTCTCAGGCGACCTGACTTAGGCCGGCTTTACCGAGCCGCCGTCTGGCTGCAGAGCTGCAGGTGTTTGCTATCTGGTGCTTTATGGGGCAGTTGGCCAACCTGACATTTCTCAGGTCCCCGAGTGAGGACAGGGACACGTGGGGTCGTGACGAGGTGAGGCAGGAAGGAGCGGGTGCCCGGGACACAGGCACTCACCTGCCTCATGGCGCACCATGGGCTCCTGACGCGTGTCTTGCAGCACGGCCACCAGCACGGGGATGGCGCGGGCATCCTGCATCTGGCCCAGGCAGTAGGCCAGCTCATGCTTGAGCAGGGCGGAATCGTCACTGAAGGCCTGGCTGATCCAGGCGATGGCGCCTGGGCCGCCGAGCCCGCGCAGCGTGAACAGTGCCCGGAAGCGGGCATGCAGGGGCTGCTTGGGGTCCACCAGCATCCGCCCAATGGCCTCCACCTCCTGCTCCGTCACCATCGTGCTGTCAGTGGGCCCCGGGCTTCCACACCTGGGCTAAACCTGGGCACGTGTGGTGTAGGAATCTATGGCAGAAAAATGAGAGTCCAGGTTAGAGGCCCCCTTCACCAGCTTGTTGGCTTGTTCCTAGGACATGGGCAGGGCAACTTCCTACCCAGTGACCCACCTGAACATCTGGGTTGAAAGCCCAGCTCTAACCCCACCTATCAGCTGTGCAGCCTTCCATAAATTGCTTTCCCTCTCTGGGTCTCAGTCTCTGTACCGCCTCTTACCCATAGGCCTATCAGAAATGACTGCCAGTGTGCGCTATCCACACAGCAGCCAGAGGGACAGCTGACCCCCAAAATGGCCCCAGCGATCCCCACCTAATATTCATGCCTGTATACAGCCCCCTCCCACTTGAATAGGGCTGACCCGTGTGAATGTCAAGAAGATGGAACAGAGCGACACTTCCAAGGTTAGGGCATAAAAGGCGCAAGTCTCATCCTTGCTCTCTCTCTAGGGGAAGTCAGTAGCCATGTTGTGAGGATGCTCAAGCAGCCTTTTGTGGGGGCCCACATGACAAAAAGCTGAGCCCTCCCACCAACAGCCATGTGAGAGAAGTGGGCTGGCTGCAGCTCGTCCAGCCCCGGTGAGCCTTCAGATGATGAAGCCCCAGACTGTCTCCACTGCGGCCTTACCAGAGGCCAGACCCAGAGCCAGCTGGCTAAGCCAGGCCCGGAGCAGCTGTGTGCAACTGTGTTCAATGTTGTTTGTTTTTTGAGACAGAGTCTCACTCTGTTGCCCAGGCTGGAGTGCAATGGCGCAGTCTTGGCTTTCTGCAACCTCTGCCTCCCAGGTTCAAGCAATTCTCCCACCTCAGCCTCCTGAGTAGCTGAGACTACAGACATGTGCCACCACACCCGGCTAATTTTTGTATTTTTAGTAAAGATGGTGTTTCACTATGTTGACCAGGCTGGTCTCAAACTCCTGACCTCATGATCTGCCCACCTCACCCTCCCAAAGTGCTGGGATTACAGGCGTGAGCCATCACACCCGGCTGTTGTTATTGTTGGGTTTTTGTTTTTTTTGAGACAGATTCTTGTTCTGTCACCAGGCTGGAGTACAGTAGTGTGATCACAGCTCCCTGTAGCCTCAAACTCCAAGTCTCAAGTGATCCTCCTGCATCAGACTCCTTAGTGGCTGGGTCCACAGGCATACACCAGCATGCCCAGCTCATTTTTTTTTTTTTTTTTGTAGAGATGGGATCTCACTTCTCACTATGTTGCCCAGGCTGGTCTCTAACTCCCAGGCTCAAGAGATCATCCTGCCACAGCCTCCCAAAGCATTGGGATTACAGGTATCAGCCACTACACCCAGCCATTGTGGGGACTTTTGTTACCCAGCTTAAATAACAGAGTCAGAAGCACTTTCAGTATGTAAACTGGACCATATTGCTCCCTCACTTAAAATCCTCCTGTGCCTCCTCACTACTCTCAACTCCTTGGCAGTCCCAAAGGCCCTTCATGGCCACCTCCCATCACCTCTTCCCAGCCACACGGGTCTCCTGGCTGTTTCTTCAGCATTCCAGGCCCAGTCCAGCCCTAGGCCCTTGGCAGTTGCTGTGCTCTCCATGAGGAATATTCTTCCCCAGATGTCCCCAAGTAGCAGGCCAGGCCAGGTCTCACTAACACAGGCCTGCATAACAGCTGTTTCAGCACTGACTGACTGGTTAAGTTAAACATTGAAAGCTAAAACAGGCTGGGCACGGTGTGCCACGCCTGCAATCCCAGCACTTTGGGAGGCTGAGGTGGGCGGATGACAAGATCAGGTGTTCCAGACCAGCCTGCCCAACATGGTGAAACTCTGTCTCTACTAAAAATACACAAATTAGCTGGGCATGGTGGCGCGTGCCTGTAATGCCAGCTACTCAGGAAGCTGAGGTAGGAGAATTGCTGGAAACTGGGAGGCAGAGGTTGCAGTGAGCCAAGATCGCGCCACTGCACTCTAGCCTGGGCGACAGAGCGAGACTCCGTCTCAAAAATAAATAAATAAATAATAAAAATAGGCTAGGCACCGTGGCTCACACCTGTAATCCCAGCACTTTGGGAGGTCAAGGTGGGCGGATCATGAGGTCAGGAGTTTGAGACCAGCCTGGCCAACATAGTGAAACACCGTCTCTACTAAAAATACAAAGATTATCCAGGCATGGTGGCAGGCACCTTAGTCCCAGCTACTCGGGAGGCTGAGACAGAATCGCCTGAACCTGGGAGAGGGAGGTTGCAGTGAGCTGAGATGGTGCCACTGCACTCAGCCTGGGTGACAGAGCAAGACTCCGTCTCAAAAAATAATAATAATTAAAAAATAAAACCTAAAAGAGCCAATGCCCTCACACAAAAGGCTGGTATGTAACAAAAGCCCACCAAGAGTTTTGCCCAGGCCTTTCCTGGGCCTTAAGGCATGACAAGATAAGGAAGGAATTCGTGACAGCAGCAGCTGACACTTAGGTAGCATTTGCTATGCGCCAGGCACCCCAAGCTACTTACATTCATTAATTCATTCAATCCACATCGTTACCTTATGAGGTAGGTACCAAGATTATCCCCATTTTACAGGTGAGGAAACTGAGGCAGTTTGGGACTGTGCTTGGGAACTTGCTTGGGAACAGCGTGAAGAGTTAGGAATCCAGCAAGTCTGGCTCCAGAGTCGGGCTCTAACCCACCAACACTTTGTTGAATGACTTAAGATGAAAGAATAGAACCAAGGCGAGGAGAAGGGACCCCTCTCTGTCCTCCAGATCGGCTGAGAAGCTGGCGAATGCTTCATCTCAGGACAGATAGGCTACGGCTTGCCGGCAGCCCTCTCTGGTTAACAGTGGCGTCAGCAAGGCTGCCTGGGCTTAAAGAGGGAGGTGTAGCCACCTAAGCTCAGGTGATCATCAAAGGAGAGTGACATCTTGAAAGAGAGGTCATCATGGACCTCAGAAGCCAGGACTTTGCGAGGTGGCAGGGCGCTGGGGACCATCGAGACCCAACCGTACGACATAGGAGCTTCAGGACGTGAGGCAGGCAGTATTTAATGTAAAACACCCCAGAGGAAAGAAATCACCCGGACTCGGGACCCCTAACCCGCCCCATCGGCAGCCAACGAATCCCCGAGACCGGATTCCAAACGAGGCGCTCCCGGTGCCCGCCCGCCAGCCAGACCCGGGCCCCGCACCGTGATCGCCGCCTCCCGGACGCCTCACCGAGCTCCGGAGACTCAGGGCCCTTCGGCCTGGCCCGTTCCCTCAGGCGCCGCCGCCACCACCGCTTCACTAGCTGCCACACGCGTAGTGCTGTCTGGGGGCTGTCATTTTGCCGCCCACGTGACCGGGCCGGACTGCACCAACGCAGCCCCGGGGGAGACCCAGTGTGAGGCTCCCGTGCAGGAGGGAGGTCCGGAAGCCCGAGTCGGTGCTGGTGCCACAGCTCATGCAAACACAAGAACAGAATTCTTAGTTCATTCCTCGGGGAAGGAGACGGGCAACGTATGCTCTTTCATGGGAAAAAATTATCTCCGACCTCCCCACCGCGGTACGAGAAGTGAGAATGGTTTGTGCCAATTCAGCGCTGAGCCTGAGCCGCTAGCAACGGAGCATGCGCAGTGTCTCCAGGCGTGGTCACACTGTAGAGGCGCGGCCAATGGGCTCAGGGTAAGGAATTAGAAAAGAAAGAAATGTGGTCGTTCACTCATTCATTTATGTAACAAATAGTAAACAGGTGTTGAGGACAAGTCAGCCTGCAGCCCTTACCCTCGTACGCCTCACATTGTTGTTATACAGGGAGACAATATGAGAAATAAATGCAATACCTATTAGCTGGTGAAAAAGGCTTAAGATAAAGAGAAAAAATTCGGTAGCCAAGGGCGGTGTATGTATAGGGGGTGCAGTTTTAGGAATAGTGACCAGAGTCTGAGGTGGTAACATTTGAAGAAAGACCTGAAGGGGCCAGGCGCGGTGGCTCATGCTTGTAATCCCAACACTTTTGGAGGTCGAGGCAGGTGGATCACCTGAGGTCAGGAATTCACAAACAGCCTGGCCAAGATGGTGAAACCCCGCCTCTACTAAAAATACAAAAATTGGCCGGATATGGTGGTGCACGCCTGTAATCCCAGCTACTCGGGAGGCTGAGGAAGGAGAATTGTTTGAACCCCGGAGGCCGAGGTTGTAGTGAGCCAAGTTTGTGCCATTGCACTCCAGCCTGGGCGACAAGAGCAAAACTATCTCCCAAAAAAAAAAAAAAAAAAAGGAAGTAAACAGAAGATGGAAGGGCAAGGTTAGAAGCAGAAAGACCGGAAGTACGCAGGTGCCGGATTAATGTTTGAAGGTGAAAGGATTTATAGACGGATTGGATGTGGGAATTTAGAAATGCAATCCTGCCAAGGATGAGTACCAGGTTCTTCTGAGAGGAGCAGCTGGAGAGGTGGACCCCCACATTAATTGTTCTCACCTCCTCACCCTATCCATCCACGGTCCTGTAGGCTCTGCCTCTGAAATGGAGTCAGAATCCAATCAGCTCACTCACCTTTACTGCTCATGTGGGGGTTGGGGTCCAAGCCCCAGCTGGTTGTCACCAGAATGCTGTCTAGACAAGAAAAGCGGGCGCTTTTTATCTTTTTTACTTTTCTTTTCCTTTTTAAAATGTTTTTACATTATTTATTTGTTTTTTAGAGACAGGGTCTCTCTCTGTCACCCAGGCTGGAGTGCAGTGGTGCAATGAATGGTCATTGCAGCCTCAAAATCAAGCGATTCTCCAACCTCAGAGGCCCTCGTAGCTGGGATATAGATGCATGCCACCATGCCTGATTTTTTTATTTTATTTTTTTTGACAGAGTCTCACTCTGTGGCCCAGCGTGTAGTACAGTGTCACCATCTTGGCTCACGGCAACCTCTGCCTCCGCCTCTCGAGTTCAAGAGATTCTCCTGACTCCGTCTCCTGAGTAGCGGGGGTTACAGTCATGCAACACCACACCCAGCTAATTTTTGTATTTTTAGTAGAGATGGGGTTTTACCATGTTGGCCAGGCTGGTCTCGAACTCCGGACCTTAGGTGATGCACCCACCTCGGCTTCCCAAAGGGCTGGGATTACAGGTGTGAGCTACCACGCCCTGCTTGCAATCTCTCATTTTTAAAATATGGGTGATTGCCGGAAACAGTGACTCATACCTATAATCCCAACACTTTGGGAGACTGCGGTGGGATGATGGCTTGAACCCAAGATTCCGAGACGAGCCTGGGCAATATAGTGAGCCCCTGTCTCAGCAGGATTTTTTTTTTATAAATTTAGCTGGGTGTGGTGGTGCATGTCTGTGATCCTAGCTACCAGGGAGGCTGAGGCAGGAGAATTGCTTGAACCCGGGAGACAGAGGTTACAGTGAGCCAAGATCCTGTCACTGAACTCCAGCCTGGACAACAGAGCAAGCCTCCACCTCAAAAAAAAAAAAAAAAAAAAAAGCTGGGCGGGGTGGCTCATGCCTGTACTCCAAGCTACTCAGAAGGCTTGATGGCTTGAGTCCAGGATTTAAAGGATTCAGTGTGCTTTTATCACACCACTGCACTTTTAGCCTGGGTGACAAAGCACGACCCTGTCACAAAAAAAAAAAAAAAAAAAAAAAGAATAGAAAAAAATGGCCGAGTGCAGTGGCTCACGCCTGTCATCCTAGCACTTTGGGAGGCCGAGGCGGGCAGATTACCTGAGGTCAGAAGTTTGAGACCAGCCTGGCCAACATGGTGAAACCCCATCTCTACTAAAAATATAAATAATAGCCAGGTGTAATGCCTTTAATCCCAGCTACTCAGGAGGCTGAGGCAGAAGCATCCCTTGAACCCGGGAGGCAGAGGTTGCAATGAGCCGAGATCACACCACTGCACTCCAGCTTGGATAACAGAGTGAGACTCCATCTCAAAAAAATAAAGAAAAATTAATTAAAACAATATATAAAATGCAGGCCGGGCACGGTGGCTCATGCCTGTAATCCTAGCACTTTGGGAGGCTGAGGTGGGTGGATCACCTGAGGTCAGGAGTTCAAGACCAGCCTGGCCATCATGGTGGAACCCCATCTTTAAAAATATATATATTTAAAAAATAAATTAAAAAAATATAAAATGCTGTGCATAGCAGATAAATCCCTTTGGAAGGCCAACTTCTAGTTTAAGACAACGTTCTGTCATTGGTTGCACAGATATTTATTGAACAACCACTGCATGTTGGACAATGTTCTGGGCACAGAGGACACAGAACAAACCAGACACAGTGGCCTCAGGGAGCTGACACCCCAATTTTTTTTTTTTTTTTTTTTTGCCTTCCTAGGTGTTTGAAAGCTACCTGCAGATAACAGGCGTCACTGCAGCCCTTAGACACCTTGGAAGGATGTCATCTCAATCCTGTTTGTGGCTCAGGCTGTTTACTGAGGACTTCCCATGGGCCAGGGACTATGCTGACTCAGGAAGGCTACAGGGCTGGGTGCCAGGTGTGATCGGCCCTAAGGATGCTCCATGGGAGGAGATAAGTCCCGGGTGCAGGAAGCAGATATGAAGCCACAGCCGAAAGGAAGGCCTGTGTAAGTCAGCAAACTAGGCATCTGGCCCCTGCAGACCTGTGAGAAACTGATTGGGAAGGAACCTGGGCTGAGCCTGGGCATCTGCAGCTTCTGCTTTGTGGGTCCTCTGGGGTTGGGCAAGTCCCTGGGGGCCGGAAGTCTGGAATCCAGGTGTGTGCAGAGCTGAGGCCTCTCTGGAGTTTCCAGGGGAGGATCCTTCACACCTCTTCCAGCTTTTGGGGGTGGCCGGCAGTCCTCGGTGTGGCTTGGCTTGTGCTGTGTCACTCCAGTCCCCGTCTCTGTCATCACCTGGCCTTGGCCCCTGTGTTTCTCTGCGTTTTGTTTTTTGTGTCTTTTGTTTTTTTTTTTTGAGACAGAGTCTCACTCTGTCACCCAGGCTGGACTACAATGGTGCGATCTTGGCTCACTGCAACCTCCCCTTCCCTAGTTCAAGTGATTCTCCTGCCTCAGCCTCCCAAGTAGCTGGGATTACATGCGTGCGCCACCACACCTGGGTCATGTTTGTATTTTTAGTAGAGATGGGGTTTTACCATGTTGGCCAAGCTAGTCTCAAACTCCTGACATGTCATGGTTTGCCTGCCTCGGCCTCCCAAAATGCTTGGATTACAGACGTGAGCCACCATGCCTGACCGAGACTATGGTAGATTCTATGCAGTTGTAAGAATAATACAGAGAGACCAAGGGTATCCTTTATTCGCTTTCCCCCATGGCAACATCTTGCAAAACACTGGTGCATAGCCAAGGTGGGCACATCACCTGAGGTCAGTAGTTGGAGACCAGTCTGGCCAACATGGTGAAACCCCATTTCTACTAAAAATACAAATACTAGCTGGGCATGGTGGTGGGTACCTGTAATCCCAGCTACTTGGGAGGCCGAGGCAGGAGAATTGCTTGTACATGGGAGACAGAGGTTGCAGTGAGCCGAGATCGCACCACTGCACTCTTGCCTGGGTGACAGAACAAGACTCCATCTGAAAAAAGAAAAACACTGGTGCAGAACATTACCAGGATGTAGACTTGATACAATCCACCCCTTTAAGCAGAGGTCCCCAGTTTTACTTGTTCTTGTTGGTATGGGTGTAGGGGTGTGTGTATTAAGTTCTAGGTAATTCTATCACCCTGTAGTTCTTTTATGCCACCACCACAATCATGTCACTGAACCACTGCAACACAATAGGTGTGGCTGGTAGGAAATAAAGATCCTCCAACCCACTCCAAGACATCCTCATCCTAATCCCCAGAACCTTGGAGTGTGTCATTTTACATGGTATAAAAAGGACTCTGCAGCCGGGCAGGGTGGCTCACACCTGTAATCCCAGCACTTTGGGAAGCCGAGGCTGGTGGATCACCTCAGGTTAGGAGTTCAAAGCTAACACGGTGAAACCCCATCTCTCCTACAAATACCAAAATTAGCTGGGTGTGATGACATGAGTTGGTAATCCCAGCTACTGGGGAGGCTGAGGCAGGAGAGTCACTTGAACCCAGAGGCAGAGGTTGAAATGAGCCAAGATCGTGCCACTGCACTCCAGCCTGGGTGACACAGCAAGACTCCATCTCAGAAAAAAAAAAAAGGTAGAATTATTTTGGTTTGTTTGTTTTGAGACGGAGTCTTGCTCTGTCGCCCAGCCTGGAATGCAGTGATGCGATCTCAGCTCACTGCAACTTCTACCTCCCAGGTTCAAGCAATTCTGCCTCAGCCTCCTGAGTAGCTGGGACTACAGGCATGCGCTACCACGCCCAGATAATTTTTGTATATTTAGTAGAGACAGGGTTTCACCATGTTGGCCAGGCTGATCTCCAACTCTTGACCTGGTGCTCTGCCCACCTTGGCCGCCCAAAGTGCTAGGATTATAGGCGTGTGCCACTGTGCCTGACTGCCTATGCTTTTTAAAAAAATTATTTTTGTCCTTTTTGTTTGTTTTAATTTGTTTTGAATCACAGTCATCCTAAGAGGCGTGAAGGGCCTGGTGCAGTGACTCACTCCTGTAATCCCAGCATTGTGGGAGGCCACGGCAGGTGGATCACTTGAGGTCAGGAGTTCGAGGCCAGCCTGATCAAGATGGAGAAACCCTGTGTCTACTAAAAATACGAAATTATGGAGGAGGAAAGGGAAACAAAAATACAAAATTAGCCGGGCGTGGTGGCGCTTGCCTGTAATCCCAGCTACTTGGGAGGCTGAGGCAGGAGAATCGCTTGAACTTGGGAGGTGGAAGTTTCAGTGATCTGAGATCATGCCATTGCACTTGTACTCCAGCCTGGGCAACAAGAGTGAAACTTCATCACACACACACACACACACACACACACACACACACACACGAGATGTGCAGTGGGATCTCATTGTCTTTTTTTTTTTTTTTTTTTAAGGCAGAGTCTCACTCTGTCGCCCAGGCTGGAGTGCAGTGCACGATCTTGTCTCACTACAACTTCAGCCTCCTGGGTTCAAGGGATTCTCCTACCTCAGCCTCCTGAGTAGCTGGGACTACAGGTGCCCGCCACCACGCCCAGTTAATTTTTGTATTTTTAGTAGAGACGGGGTTTCACCATGTTGGCCAGGCTGGTCTCAAACTCCTGACCTTGTGATCCGCCCACCTCGGCCTCCCAAAGTGCTGGGATTACAGGCTTGAGCCACCACGCGCAGCCTCATTGTCGTTTTAATTTGCATTTCCTTAAGGACTAATGATGTTGAGTATCTTTTATTTAAAAAGCTTAATTTAGTTTTCACCCCCGAGATGGAATCTTGCTATGTCGCCCAGGCTGGAGTGCAATGGTGCCATCTCAGTTCACTGCTACCTCGGCCTCCTGGGTTCAAGCAATTCTCCTGCCTTAGCCTCCCAAGTAGCTGGGATTACAGGCGCGAGCCACCACGCCCCGGCTAATTTTTGTATTTTTAGTAGAGACGGGGGTTTCACCATGTTGGCCAAGCTGGTCTCCAACTCCTGACCTCAAATGATCTGCCTGCCTCGGCCTCCCAAAGTGTTAGGATTACAGGCGTGAGCCCCGCACCTGGCCAGAAATTGGGCATCTTTACATGAGTGTATTGACCATGTTCATATGTGTTCACATCCTTTGTCTACTTATTTTCATTTTTTTATTTTTTGAGACGGAGTCTCACTGTTGCTCAGGCTGGAGTGTTGGGGTGTAGTGGTGCGAAATCGGCTCACTGCAACCTCCTCCTCCCAGGTTCAAGCAATTCTCTTGCCTCAGCCTCCCGAGTAGCTGGGATTACAGGTGAGTGTCACCACGGCCGGCTAATTTTGGTATTTTTTGTTTTGTTTTGTTTTGTTTTTTAAAGATGGGGTTTCACCATGATGGCTGGTCTTGAACTCCTGACCTCTGGTGATCCACCCACCTCGGCCTCCCAAAGTGCTAGGATTACAGGCATGAGCCACCGCGCCCAGCCAATTTTGGTATTTTTAGTAGGGATGGGGTTTCACCAGGTTGGCTAGGCTGGTCTCGAACTCCTGACCTCAGGTGATTCACCTGCCTCGGCCTCCCAAAGTGCTGGGATTACAGGCCTGGACCACCGCGCCCGGCCTAAAAACTTCTTTTGTTGCCTGCTGTCTCACTGGGGCCTGGAGGAGCAGCACTCAGTAGGAGCGCAATGCATGTTTGTTGAATAAATGAATGACTCTCAGCTGTGGCGTTTGTTTCGGCACATGCACCTGTGGTTGGGTTCCATCTGCGCTGGTTAGGCGTGGCGTGCCTGGCTTCGATCTACCCTGGGGAGGGTCCGACCTGGGGCTCCCAATTCCGCACCTGTCCCCAATGGGAACGACGCCTTCCACCTAGCAGAGCCATTTCCGCATCGTCTAGCGCCCAGTGGGTCCTATTCGGGCCTCGGTTGCCCTGGGCAACGCTTGGCGTCGCGCTTCCTGTATTGATTCGAATCGCGGGAGACGTCACGTCCTCCCGAGATGCACATTGTGCGCAGGCGCACCCGCTTGGAGTGGGCGGGGTCTGGCGGGGTCCGGGGGGCGTGGCCGCGATGCGCCGCGCGTCGGCGTGGGGGCGTGGCCGGGTCGCGGGGGCGCGCGCGGCCGGTGAGGCGCGCGCGCCGGAGGGAGGGAGCCGGGAGGCCGTGGAGCAGCGTCAGCCGCCATATTAGGGACCGCGGAGCCCGGGATCCTGTCAGCGGCGGCCGCCGCCGCGCCAGCCGGAGCTGTGGGGGTCGGAGGCGGGCGCCGTGCGGTGCCGAGAAAGGCGGGGTCGGCGGGAGCCAGCCAGCGACGGGAGCGAACCAGGTGAGGCCGCCGGGGTCGGGGACCCGCCCCCCCGGGCCGCAGGCGGCGGAGCTCTATCGCGACCCCCCAAAAGCGTGCCGGCGGGGCCGGCTGCGACCCCCACTCCAGCTCAGGCCCCTCCAGGAGTCCCCAGTCCCTTCGAATGGCGCCCCCTAGGCCGAACTAGGCCCAGGTGACCTCAGCATCCTCATCTTCCGTATTAACACCCAATTCCGAGCGTCCCCCCACACTGGGGCCTGCCATGACCCCCCACCCCGAGCCACCTGCAAGTCGTGACCTCCCCGCCGCCGCCGTCAGCGTCCACCGTTCTTTTTAAAATAGGCTGAGCTCTGGACCCCCAAACCAGGGGACCCCACTGCGCACCCCCAGAACGGCCGACCCCGCCTCCTAAGCCGGGAGAGTCCTCTCCGGCCTGTCATCCCCGGTACTTCCCAGTTCAGACCCTCCCAGGCGGAGTCCTGCCCACATGAAGTCGCCCCCCGTCGCTGAGCCTGTCGTGTGCGATCGCTCGCCCAAGCCCCAGCCCGCCCCTCGCCCCAATAAAATGCAGTCAGAGCCCGGGATACCCGGAAACCTGTGTCTGGGGTCACTGTCGTGCGCCCCAGGCCCCGAAGGCACGGTCTGAGCACATGGAGGTCCCCGTTTCACCCCGCCCCTCTGCTTTCTGCCCCCCACCCTCCCGGCGTGCCCCGTGCCAGCCCTCATGCCCCCCAAATCCACCTCTCCCACCAAAGCGTCAGACGAGCTGTTCAAGCACGAGCCCCGTCCCTCCTCCGAACTGAACCTCCGTCCTGCCCTGGGTCTCCCTCCAAACGCGAGCCTGGCCATCTCGGACCCCCAAAACGTGGAGTGTGGCCCCCGGTCAGAGCCATTTTGCCCCTACTGAAACCCGTGACACCCCTACCCTCCTTTCACCGTCCGGACCTGTCCCCTACCCACAGCCTACACCTGTTTTGTTTTTCCCGTTTTCTCCGCCCCAAACTCATCCTCTGGTTCAAGGCGCCCCTCTGGCAGGAAAACAGGTCCCCCGCCCCGCCCCAGTCTACCGGTGATGACCTCATGCCTCTCCAGGGTGAGGCCCCCACCCCCACCTATGGCCTTTGAAGGGGGGTGATTTGCCTAAGGGAAAACCACCCAAAACGGGGCCGGCATGACAGCCTGCGGGGACTTTGCAGTGAAAGCAGGGTGGGCTCCATGGGCGTCGGGGTGGGGATAGAAGCTGACGACATCCCTTGGGTTGTCTGCGGTGCGGAATTCCGCGTGGGCTTCCTTCTGTGTCAGGGCCCTTCCGTGTTTTGGGGACACCCGATTGTCGTTTCCTTCGGAATCCCCAGTGGAGGCAGGTGTGCTGGCTGCGGGCCGCTGCCGGCTGCCTTGCGCGGCGAGGAGTTGGGTTGCAGAGGGCTTTGCTAAGGGGGCAGACTCCTGCTGAAAGGCAAGCCCCGTGCTGTCCTGGGGAGGGGTGTCTAGGCGAAGTCGCGCCCCGCCAGTTTGCCTCTGTGACTGCTTCGCAGGTAAAATTTCAGAACCCGCGCACTGGCTGCAGGCAATGGTGGGGTGGAGCTGGACTTCCTAGAAACCAACAAGCCCCATCAGTCTTCAGGGTGGGGCTACGCTGATTTTCTTTTCTTTTCTTTTTTTGGTTGGATTTTCACTCTTACTGCCCAGGCTGGAGTGCAATGGCATGATGATGTTGCTTCACTGCAACCTCCGCCTCCCAGGTTCAAGCAATTCTCCTGCCTCAGCCTCTCAAGTAGCTGGGATTACGGGCATGCACCACCACACCTGGCTAGCTTTTGTATATTTAGTAGAGATGGGGTTTCGCCTTTTTGGCCCGGCTGGTGTTGAATTCCTGACTTCAGGTGATCTACCCGCCTCAGCCTCCCAAAGTGCTGAGATTACAGGCGTGAGCCACCAGGCCTGGCCTTACATTGATTTTCAAACCACCTACTGTTTATTGGGGCTTCTGGTGGGAGGGTTTTGTGGACTGGGGACTTCTGGGTTCGGGGAGGCTCAGAATGGAATCGGGGAGGCTCAGAATGGAATCGGTTCTGAGGAAGTTTTTCTCGCTGTCACTTAGTGGGAAGAGGATGGAAAGCTGTGTGTGTGGGGCCGCTCCTGGGGACTCCTGGCAAAGCTCTCCACTGGCGGATTCTTTCCTGAAGGAACACTTGACAGTGTTTGGGCCAGAGACACTGCTCAACGCCCCACTGTGCCCAGGACACCCCAGCACAGCAAGCAGCCTGTCAATGGTTCTGGACCGTGAGCCCCGTGAGGGCAGTGACTGTGTCTGCCTGGTCCCAGTTCTGCCCTTGGCTTGTGCAGTGCCTTGGGCCATGTGTTTGCCAGCAGTGGGCCCCCTGCTAAAGCTGCCCCAGGGACCCGGGCACCTCCAGCAGGAAGGGAGTGTCTGACCTCATCTCTTTTCTGCCCCCGACACCTCCCTGTGGTCACCAGTGACCTGCTTGTCACCTCTGCCTGTCACCGCCCTGCCCACACCTCACTTTCTCCCCAGCCACTGGACTCACCACAGAGCCATAGCCCGTTCCTGGGCCCCTTAGACTCTTGTCCAGGGATGTCCATGTCCCCAGCGGCCCTGGGTCCCTTTGTGCTTTGCCAGGTGACTGCCTTCCTCTGCCTCGGTGTCCTCATTCGTGGCTGGGATGAGGGTACACAAGCAGCCCACCTGGCTGCACCTCAGTAAGTCACTCAGCTGCCACTGATCACGAATGACACCCTACCCTGAACATCGGGCCCCACTCCCACAACAGTGGACCCCTCTCCCTCGGTTTCGAACTTCGTCTGGTTATTCCTTCAGGCTGCTTCACTGGCCCTTCTTTTTTTTTTTTGAGACGGAGTTTTGCTCTTGTCGCCCAGGCTGGAGTGCAGTGGCACAATCTTGGCACACCACAACCTCCACCTCCCGGATTCAAGTGAGTCTCCTGTCTCAGCTTCCCAAGTAGCTGGGATTACAGGCATGTGCCACCATGCCCGGCTAATTTTGTACTTTTAGTAGAGATGGGGTTTCTCCATGTTGGTCAGGCTGGTCTCGAACTCCCGACCTCAGATGATCTGCCCACCTCGGCTTCCCAAAGTGTTGGGATTACAGGCATGAGCCACCATGGCCGGCCTCACTGGCCCTTCTTACTTTAATTTTTTCTTGTGACAGCTTTATTTGAATACACTTCTCGTGCCATATGATTCACTGCTGTAGAGTGTGCAGTCCCCTGGTTTTCATATGTTCACAGACCTATGCAGCCGTCACCCCTACCCCACCCTAGAGCCTTCTCCTCCCCTCAGGAAGAAACCAGCCTTGACCCCATCAGCTGCCACCACCTGTCTCCGCCGCCTCCGTGGCTGGGCCTGTCGCGGACGTTTCAGAGAAACGGGATCCCACACTGTGTGGCCTTTTGTGTCTGGCTTCGCTCACTGAGCGCGGCGGCCTCAAGGTGCATCTGGGCTGCGGCCGGAGTCCCAGCCCTGCTCCTTTTCACGGCCAAGTCATGCTCCGTGTGCGGAGGGACTGGGTTTTGTGCGTCTTCTTCCGTGGACCTTGGTGCCATTTCCAGCCTCTGCTTCTTGTGAGTTGAGCTGCCGTGAAGAGGCAGGTGCTGGTGATTATGTGGCGACATCCTCCTTGCTCTGCTCTGGGACTCAGGCCCTGGTGCCTCGTCTCGTCGGCCGATTGTGTCTGAGGGTGTCACTCCCATGCCAACCACTATGAGCCCAGCTCAGGAGACCTGCCTTCCAACCTTTCCTCCCTGTCTTCCTGCTCCAGTGCATGCATCCCTTCCACCCCAGCCTTCCCAACTTGCTGCATGGTTGGATTTCTTTTCTTTTCTCTTTTCTTTCTTTCTCTCTCTTTCTTAGCTAGGGTCTCGCTTTGTATGCATGGTTCTGATTTCCCTCCCTGCTGTCTATCTGTCTGTCTTTGCTTTCTTTCCTCTCGCTTTGTTGCCCAGATTGGAGTGCAGTGGCACAGTCATGACTCACTGGAGCCTCAACCTTCCAGACTCAGGTGATCCGCCCACCTAGTCTCGCTCTGCTAGATTGGAGTGCAGTGGCGCAATCTTGGCTCACTACAACCTCCGCCTCCCAGGTTCAAGTGATTCTCCTGCCTCAGCCTTCTGAGTAGCCGGGACTACAAACGCATGCTGCCACGCACAGCTGATTTTTGTATTTTTAATGGATGGGGTTTCACCATGTTGGCCAGGATGGTCTCGATCTCTTGACATCATGATCTGCCCATCTCGGCCTCCCAAAGTGCTAGAATTACAGGCATGAGCCACTGTGCCTGGTCAGAGACGGGGTTTTACCATGTTGCCCAGACTGATCTTGAACTCCTGGGCTCAAGTGATCCTCCTGGCCTGGCCTCCCAAAGCTCTGGAATTATGAGCGTGAACCAGTGCACAGCGCCACGCTGCTGGATTCAGGAGAGCAGCAGGCTGTTCAGATTCCTGTGCCGTTTTGCACACATACCCTCCTTTTGTGAATCTTCCTGTCTCCCAGATCTGATTTGGCCTGGGAACTTCTGTTTTGTGACCCCTGGGCAGGTTCTCATCCTCACCAGGCCTGCAGGCCACTGGGTCAGTGGTGGAAGGAAGATGGGAGCAGAGAGAGGGTGGGTGACAGGGCTTTGTCTGCTCTTACCAGAGGGCTGAGAAGCGAGGGAGGCCAGCACTGGTCTGTTTGCCCTGAGGAGCAGCTCTTCCCCCTAAGGATTCCCTCATCCAGGCATATCTCGCCTGGGTAACTCTGCCCCACAGGACACTAGGCAACGTCTTGGGACATTTGTGCACTGTCACGACGGGTGGCGCTCCTGGCATGGAGTGGATGCAGGCCAGGGACGCTGCTCAGTGCCCTGCAGAGCTCTATGCCTATGGTGGGCATAGAGTCCGATCCAGCCGAAATGTCCACAGTGCTGAGGCTGAGGCCCCTGCCCTGAGCTCCCTGGGCTAGGTTTTGCACTGCCGCCTCACCTGGGACGCGTGGGAGGAGCTGCGTGAGACAGAGATGCAGGGATGTGCGGGCCTCGGGAACCTGGTGGGCTCCATCCTGTCCTCTCAGTGCTCTGAGAGGCCGCAGGCGTGCCGCGCTGCCCTTCTCCTCGCACGGACGCTGTGGCCTTTTGTGCTGCTGCAGACCCAGATGTCTTTTAGGTCTGAAGGTGTCACCAAGTAAGTCAGGGCTGTGAGTACTCGGTGGTACTAGGAGGCTGGAGATGGGAAACCTCAGGTCTTTTATCTTCAGGTGCCATTTCGAGGTATGGAGAGCAATTCTCACCGGGGTGGGCTGGAGGTGGGAGCCCCTCTCCCCCCGCACAGCAAAGAGGGTAAGAGCTGCTGGCTGAGAAGACGCTGGGGATGCTTCTCACCCACTCTAAACCTCCGTCCACTCTAGACTGCATGCCAGCTGGGCACGGGGGTCACACCTGGAATCCCAGCGCTTTGGGAGGCCTCAGCAGGAGGATTGCTTGAGCCCAGGAATTCGAAACCAGCCTGGGCAATATAGGGAGACCCCAACCCCCATCTCTATATTTTAAAACAAGAAAAGAAAAAATAGACTGCCCACCCAGTTGGGGCAGCAGCTTGGCTCTGCTTTGCAGCGCCTGGGTCAGCTCCGGGAACCCACGTGGCGCATGGCTGGTTGGGGAGGAGGCGTCGGCTGGTGGCATGAGTCAATGAATGAATGATGCATGCGGGGTGTGTTTCTGGTGTCCAGGCACCGGCCCCCAGCAGTAACTTGCCTTACCATGGCTCACACGGGTGCCCTGGAAGGCATGTTGCCTGCTGCCGAGGGTCTGGGCCCTGCCTTTTTTGACTTGGCCCCTCCTGCCTATGTCTTTGTGTTTGTAGAGGTCAGAAGCCGCCAGCTCAGCTTGTTCTGTGGGTGGGGGTTGCTCCCACAGAGATCTCTGTGCCTCAGCATTCTCTCCGCTAGGCCCCGGCTCTGGTTCTGGTCCAGAATCCACCTCTCTCCTGTGTGGAGTCCGTCCCTGCAGCCATGGCCACTCCCCTCCGGGAGCCCCATTTCTCTGCCGTCCTCCCTCCTCCCTGGAAATGACTGGATCAGCCTGGGAGGAGATGGGTGTTATGGTCTGTGGCCAGGAGGTTACTGGAGCAGCCTCCTGGCTGCCAGGGCACTCCATGCCTAAGGACAGAGGAGCAGGGAGCAGGTCTGGGGAACTTCGTGTGCCTGTCATGAGTCCTCGGCCGGCCGAGACAGTGCGCACTGAGCACCTCCGGGGACCTGTGAGCGCCTATCATCGGTCCCAGGCCCAGCCAGTGCGCACTGAGCTCCTCCGGGGACCTGTGAGCGCCTGTCATCGGTCCCAGGCCCAGCCAGTGCGCACTGAGGACCTCCAGGGACCTGTGTGCGCCTGTCATGAGTCCCGGCCCCAGCCAGCAGGCACTGAGGACCCCCAGGGACCTGTGTGCGCCTGTCATGAGTCCCGGCCCCAGCCAGCAGGCACTGAGCACCTGCTCTGGGTCAGGCTGGCTGCCTGCTGCCTCACAGACCTGGTGCCTGATTTCACAGCTTCCTAGGCAGGCAGCGTTATTCTTGTTTAACTGAAGAGACTGAAGTCTCAAGAGGTCAAGCTCCCCAAAGTTGTGTGGCCAGAAAGGGTTGAAGCTGGGACTCAAAGCCTGGGCTGGTCCCATCGAAAGCCCACACTCTTTCTTGTGGACCTTGCTAGAACATTTTCACAGGACTTGGTTTACTTTCGTGGGAGGGAACAGGGCGGGCCGGTGATGAGGGAGTCTGGGCAGTTTGCCCACCTTGGCCCCCTGGAGCTGCAGGGCCAAGGGCAGCGTGTAGCGTGGTGCTGGTGGGGGCTCACGTGCTCTGATGAGGCCATCGATGTGGCTGGCATGCCCACCCTCTTAATCACATCATGACACCAAGGGCATCCAAATGTGACTCAAAAGAGCCATCTAGAGTCTTCTTCTGAGGGATGGCTGGAAATGAGATGAGCCGGCTGAGGTGACGCTCGTGAAGCTGTTTGATGAAGGACACTCCTGAGTGCAGGGAGGAGGCAAAGGCCCCCCAGAAACTCCCAGATCCAGTGAGGGTAGAGAGCGGATGGCTGGGTGACCCTCCTTTTTTCTGTGGGATCTTTCTCATTGGTGCTTCTCCCCAGCCTTGCAGAGGATGGCTGGACATCAGCCCCAGGCAGCCAGTGCGGCCCCTTGACTTTCACATGAGGAAGGGGCTCCCTGAGAAGGCAGCTGGGCCAATGCCTCACAGGTGGTCTGGGGGCACCTGGGACCCCTGAGGCAGGAACACTTTGCAACTTTGCAGGGGTCCGGACCTGTGAGGGGCTGTGTCCCAGCCTGCCCCCAGCTCTCTCACCACCATCCAGTAATCCTGCGTCAGAGGCCTCCTGCCGGAACCACTCTGCAGAGACTCCAGCAGGAGGGGGTGCCTTGCAGCTTCCCCGTGGGCAAGGCTGGCCGAGTGCTGAGTCTAGGACATCTCGCCTCCTGGGGCCAGGGCCTACCTGTAGGGGAAAGGCCAGGGAGTGGACCCGGAGCCAGACCCAGACTGGCTAGGTTCACGTCCCAGCTCTACCCTCACCAACTGCATAGTGACCTTGAGCAGAGGTGCTGTCCCAGTCCCGGAGATGTGATGGCACCTGCCTGCCCGCTGTCCTGAGGACATTCAGTCAAGCACACTAAGTGCTTCCAGTTGTGCCAGCCGGTGGGCATGGGCAAGGTTCACCTCTGTCCTAGCCCCACGTGTGTTCCGCCGCTCTGCTGCTGGGCCAGGAGCCCACATGGGATGTGGCGGCACCCTTGAGGCTCTGGTCGCTGCTTCCTCTCTTACCAGCTCCATGTCCCCTGTGGGTAGCAAGTGTCGCCTCACCTGCAGGCTGGAGTTACCCTTACCCTGAGCAGTCCTGTCCCAGTGTCCACAGGGCCGGGGTTGGGGGGTGCCCTGGTGTATATAATCTCATAGGTGGCATGTCCAGACCATAGTCAGCCTCAACACCTGAGTCATAAAAGAGCTATCATTGGGATATTTCAATTCCTTTTATCCGTTAAAGAGCCTAAAAAAATATGAAGACAGTGGGGACCAGTTTTTCCAGCTGAGCAAGGCCTTGCAGGAGTAGGAGCTTGGCTGAGCCTCCAGGGGTCTTCCTGGGGAAGATTCAGCACTGGGCGAGACATGGGGTCTTTGTACCAATGCGGTTCCCAGGCCCCATCTACATGACGGACAGCCCCTCATGCTTTGCGTCCCCACTCAGGGACATCTGGAAGTCAAACTTGGAGACGAATCGTGCTGTGTCATCGTCTCCCTTTCCTTGTCTCCCCACGGGCACAGTGAGCGTGGGGCTGAGGGGTTCCTGGCCACACTCCCCAGGTCTCACTCCTTCCAGTCACTTCCCTGGTCTTGCCCTAGAGCAGGGTCTCTGTTGCTGCACACTGTGGACATTGAGGCTGGATCATTCTCTGGGTGGGGCCGTCCTGGGTACTACAGGTGCTGAGCAGCGTCTCTGGCCTCCAACCACTCCATGCCAGGGGGACCCCCAGTCATGACAACCACAAATGTTCCCAGACATCACCACATATCCCCTGGGGGCAGAATCACCATGGTTGACACCTCCTGGGTTAGGGGGTTCCGTGGACCCCCAAGAGACTCTGCATCTCATGATCCTCTGCCCTGCTGAGGGCCCAGGAGGCTGCACACATTGAAATCCCAAGTGGGAGGGAGAGAAGAGGTGCATCCCAGGAGCTGGGGTCCCCCTGATTTATGCTGCCTGCGCCATCGGGGGCTTATTCTGGTGTCTGATGTGAACAGGGGCCGACTCCATATTTTCCACATAGTTATACCAGGGTGTTTCCCTCTGTACGGGGGCTGTGTCACTGTTCTGTCAGGTGACAGGGCCATGCCCATTTTCCAGGGAAGCAATGGAAGCTGGGAGACTGAAGGCTCGCCCAGGGCAGCGGCCGCAGGGGCCTCCTGGCTCTTCATTCTGGGGCCCGGGGGTGAAAGGTGCACCTTTCTCATGAGTTGGCCCAGTAGGTGTGCAGGACCCACAGGGCAGTGCCCTGCCGAGGGGAAGGGGCAGCGGGAAGCCCAGCAGCCCAGGGTCCTGGTCACCACTCAGACCAGGGAAACGAGGCTACAGGTGTCGGCCACACAGGCAGAGCCACAGCAGCGTCCCCACCAGGCACCTCTGGGCCAGGGACAAGAACCTCTGCAGGGCCTGGCAGAGCATGAGTCATTGACAGATTCACTCCTAATTCGTGGTGAGGCTCCGGGTTGGTGCTCAACCCCCTCGATCCACTTGGAGCCTTTCCACACAGCCACGCACATTGTCCATGCTCAGGAATTTCTTAACAGCAACTTCAGATCCTGATTCTCTTCCTCTAACAGTTTATGATGAAACCTTCTGAGTGTCCAGCAAAGGAGTGAGAATGTAGTGGCGCCCGGTCTCATCCGGAGTCGCCTGGCCCATCTCTGCCTTCTGGTTTATTTTTTTGAATAGCTCACAGTTCACGTGACACAGAATTCAAGAAGTACAAATTGAAGCGCCAGGAGAAGTGAGGCGAAATAAGGCTTCCTTCCTCCCCCGGCCCCCATCCTCTCCTTCCTCTCCCTAAACCCCACTGTGACTAGCCGCTTCTTGAGCCCTCTGGGAGCAGCGTGCTCTGCATGGGCTGTTTTTCTGTGCAGGGGTCTCGCAGCCTCTTCCACCCCCTGTCTGGGGGCCTCTTGCATCTTCCGCTCTGACGAGCTGCTGCAGTGACTTCATCTCCGCACACACGCACCCGGAGTTTCTAAGGATAAATTCTTAGAAGTAGAAATACCGCATCACAGAGGATGTGCATTTTTTAAATTTTGGAAGCAATTGCTAAATTGCCTTTCTTTGAAACCGTAACAGTTTGTGGTTTCTGCCAACCGTGAGCACATGTGGCTCGATCTCTCCCCGTGCCTGGGCTGCTGGGGCCAAGTCCCCCAGTCCTCGGCCTCCCCTGTCTGACAGGCGGGAGGGCAGTGTCCTGATTGGACGGGCAGCTCCCGACTTCGAGGGGGGAGCTGGTCCTTTCCCAGCGCAGTTTGTTGGTGTCCTTTGCTAGTTTGTGGGCG
This sequence comes from Cheracebus regulus, assembly GCA_963574635.1. Classification (NCBI taxonomy): domain Eukaryota; kingdom Metazoa; phylum Chordata; class Mammalia; order Primates; family Pitheciidae; genus Cheracebus; species Cheracebus regulus. Next base: position 18,487 of record CAUYQU010070136.1, on the reverse strand, counting down.
GCACATGCTTCTCCCAGTTTGTCATTTTCTTTCCTACTGTGTTGGTGGTGTGTTTGCCCTGCGGACTCCTGATTTTCCCAGCATTGAGTTCAACAGCCATGTCTCTTACGGCTCCTGGGACACAGGACTTGTGTCCCTCTAGATCTCGGAGGTGGGAAGACAATCTGCACACCCGCCATGTGCGCCTCTGCCCTCACTGCAGAGACAGACAGGAGCCAGGTCTTAGGCTGCTGAGCAGGCTTGGGCTCTGTGGCTTTGCCCACCAGCCTTGGGCGGTGTGAGTGAGTTGTGTGGCCAGCTGACTGTGGCTGCCACCTGCCTGCCGGTGTTTGGGCCATTGGCTCACAGCGTCTCTCTTGCCGAGGAGGGCTTGTCAGGTGTGGCCATGTGCTGCTGGGCAGCGATGTGTGCCAGGGGCTGTCTGCAGCTGTGGCTGGTGCTGTGTGTACTCACTCTCAGTGTTGACTTCAGGGTGGCATCAGTATTCTGGGGAAGTAGGGGATGATGTTTAGCCAATCGCAAGCGGACTCTGCCAGCACGTGCTTCAGTGCACGTGGTTACCGCCACTGCTGCTGGTCCTACTTGTTTACATTCTCTCATTCTGGAAAAATGCTGGCTAGGTGCGGTGGCTCACACCTGTAACCCCAGCACTATGGGAGGCCAAGGCGGGCAGATTGCTTGAGCCCAGAAGTTCAAGACCAGCCTGGGCAACATGGGAAGACCCCGTCTCTATAAAATATACAAAAATTGGCTGGGTCTGGAGGAGTACACCTGTGGTCCTAGCTTCTCCCGAGGCTGAGGCAGGAGGATCACTTGAGCCTAGGAGGCAAAGGCTGCAGTGAGCCATAACTGGACCACCACTCTTCAGCCCTGGGCGACAGAGTGAGACCCTGTCTCAAAAAATAAATTCTGGCCGGGCATGGAGGCTCAGGCCTATAATCATAGCACTTTGGGAGGCTGAGGCAGGTGGATCACCCGAGATCAGGAGTTCTCTGACCAACATGGTGAAACCCTGCCTCCACTAAAAATATAAAAAGTTAGCTAGACGTGCTGGTGGGGACCTGTAGTCCCAACTACTTGAGAGGATGTGGCAGGAGAATTGCTTGAACCCGGGAAGCAGAGGTTACAGTGAGCCGAGATCGTGCCACTGGACTCCAGCCTGGGCAAAAAGAGTGAGACTCCATCTCAATCAGTCAATAAATAATTTTAGATAAAAATTCTGGCCAGACACAGTGGCTGACACCTGTAATCCCAGCACTTTGGGAGGCCGAGGCGGGTGGATCACGCGGTCAGGAGATCAAGACCATCCTGGCCAATGGGGTGAAATCCCATCTCTACTAAATACAAAAAAATTAGCTTGGCATGGTGGTTCGTGCCTGTAGTCCTAGCTATGCGGGAGGCTGAGGCGGGGAGGCGGAGATTGCAGTGAGCCAAGGTCGCCTCACTGCACTCCAGCCTAGGCAACAGAGTGAGAATCTGTCTCAAAAAAAAAAAAAAAAAGGTTAAAGTTCCATGGTGCTCCCGTTTGCACAGTGTTTACCTGAAGGACTCACACCTAGGTCTCTGGAAATGATTTGTGTCATCAGGGTCTCCATGTGAAACAAGATAAACAAAAAAAGGGTCATCTGAAATGGTGTGATTTGTAACTAAATTCTTTAAGTTCTTTTTTTTTTTTTTTTTTTGGCCTCTAACACGGTGTCTTGCTCTGTTGCCCAGGCTGGAGTGCAGTGGTGTGATCTCCGCTCACTGCAGCCTTCACCTCAGCCTGCTGAGTCCTGGGACTACAGATGTGTGCCGCCACACCCAGCTAACTGTTTTTTTGTTTTGTTTTGTGTTTTTTGAGACGGAGTCTCTCTCTGTTGCCCAGGCTGGAGTGCAGTGGTGCGATGTCAGCTCACTGCAACCTCCGCCTTCTGGGTTCAAGTGATTTACCTGCCTCAGCCTCCTGAGTAGCCGGGATTACAAGCATGTGCCACCATGCCAGCTAATTTTTATTTTTTAGTAGAGACATGGTTTAACCATGTTGGCCAGGCTGGTGTCAAACTCCTGAGCTCAGATGATCTGCCCGCCTCAGCCCCCTGACAGTGCCTCTGTGTTTTTTGTAGAGACGGGGGCTCTCTTCATGTTGGCTGGTTTCCAACTCCTGGTATTCTTCTGCTGTGCCTGGCAACTAAGTGCTTTAATGAGTAAAACTTGATTCTGAGGTCTTCCGTTCTTGGAGAAGGCCTGGCCGAGGGTGCTGAAGGTACAGAAGCGGGAGAGGCCCCACTGGGACACGGGAAGGGCTGGGCCTCACCCCCAGTCAGACCTGGAGCAGGGGCGGTGCTGGCATGGAACGTACTCCTGAGAGCTGTTCTGCTTGTGCCTGTGCTCCCATGCCCATGGGTCCCTCTTCGGGTTGCCAGGTCTTGGGGGAGACTGTTCTGTGTTGGGGAATGGAGTCTGCTGGTGTCGGTGTTCATCTTGCTTTTACTTCGGGAGCTGGTCGTTGGGGGCCCCTTTTACAGATGTGCTTCTTTAGCGGGGCATGGTGGTACGCGTCTCTGGTCCTAGCTACTCAGGAGGCTGAGGAGGGAGGATAGCTTGAGCCCAGGAGGTGGAGGCTGCAGGGAGCTGTGATAAAACTACCGCACTCCAGACTGGGCGACAGAGCAAGAGACCCTGTCTCCAAAAAAAAGTGCTTCCAGGTAGCACATGCCGCTGCCTAGAATGCTTCTCCCGTAGCTTGACTTCCTCCCACACTGCCCCCTTGGGTAGGGAGCTCACTCCAGTGGGCAGGCGGGGCTGTGGCCCTCTCATTGGAAGGGTCCTGTACATGTGTGTTGATCAATGAATGACCCTCCACCATATGCCACACAGGATGGGGCTCTCAGAAGTCAGGGGCTGTGGAGGCACAGAGAGGAAAGAGAGGGCAGCGTACCCCATGCAGGACCGAGCAGAGAGAGGGACTCCAGGACCGGGGTGAGCATAAGCATCTTGGGAAGCCCCGTCCATACCTGCCATCCTCTGACACGCTCAGTTGCACCTGCAGAGTCCCTGCTGCTATGCGAGGTGATCTCAGCACAGGTCCCCGGGTCAGCACCCCATACCCCTGACAGCCCGGATCGTCTGCCCTGCGGCAGCCATGTCTACATGGTGAGTTACCTGCCGGCTGCACGGGGCCTGGGAAGCTGCTAGTGCCGGGCAACCTGCAGGGAGGCGCCGGCGGTGGCTGATCTACCCTGCGGAGGGCGGAGGGTTGGTCTCCCTCTGGCCTCATATTTGCTGAACTTGAACAAGTTCCTCACTGCTTGGCTGCGGGACTCCTGGAGTCTTAGCAGCAGCCCCCTCACCCCCGCACTGAAGCTGTGTTTGGGTCCTGCCTGGTTTTTGTTGTGCTAAGGGGTCTAGGCTACTGTCTGGGCGCTGTTGTCTGTGAAGCAGATGTTTCCAGCTGTCCTTCCCAGCCATGGCCATGGCTGATGTCCTCTGTGGCTGCACACAGCACCCCTGCATGGCCTGGACCAGCACTGCTGTTCTGATGGAGACCCCCCCAGGAGCCCCTGCCCTCGGAGTGGGTTTTCCATGCTCCAGTTCCACCTTTGCCAGTGGTCTCCGCTCCAAGGTTTCCTTTCTCTAAGTGCTGGTGGTCTGTGTAGATTCTCCCTTCATCTACAAATTGGTTCTGGGTTGGGGGAGGGGCACACCCACAGCTCTCCTGGCTCTCAGGATCTGCATAGATTCCCCCTTCATCTGTGAATCAGTCTTGGAGGGCCTACACCCACAGCTCTCCTGGGGCTCAGGTCTCTATAGCCCCTCTGGCTCCAGGCTCAGGAGATTGTTCCCCAGAGGCTATCTGTACTGGGGACAGATGCTGAGGCCTCTCCTTGTCCTGGGATGGTCAGTGCTGCCCCAGGAGTGGTTAGGTGTGGTGGGGACACGTGGGCCTTTGGGGCTGTGGGAGGTGGCTGCGCCCTGTGGAGAACCGGTGGGGACTGTGGGTGGGGAGAGGCTGGCCCTGGGCAGGGGAGAAGGGGGTGGGGAGCAGGCTGGTGACATGACCTGGCCCTGAAAGGGGCAGGCTGGAAGGAGGGACAACCGCTGGCCACTGCTCTGTGGCCGCCTGGACTACCCTGTGCATTGGGCTGAGCCACACAGAGGACCCTGGGCTTTCTGTGTGACCGTGGGCATTGCTGCCCCACACTCCGCCTTTGTGTCCTCATCTGCACAGGCAGTGGGGCTGGCACCTCGTCCATGAGGCCTTGCAGAGGGGACGTGAGATAAGCTGCAAAAACCCACTAACGGGACTTCAGGCTGCATGCTCCTGTCCCTCAGAGCCTGACTGGCTCCATGCGGCCAAGCCAGGGACCCCTTGTGTCCCGTGACTGCAGGCCCAGGCAGCACTGGCTGTGGTCTCTTGCAGAAGCAGCAGCCATATGGTAGACCTTATCTCCAACTCCAGGCCGGGAGCTGCTCAGAGGCCGCCTGGGGCTGTGGAGGGGGCAGTCAGGCTGACCGCCTCAGTATCTCAGGACAGGGTGGTGCCTGGGATGACAGGAGCGGCAAACCCTCGTAGGTCTGTCCCCACCTGCTGACTCAAGCCAGTGCGTGCCTCGGGTGTCTTGGTTCCTAGAAAGGCAGGTCTCTGAGTCAGCCTCCTCCAGGGCCCTCCCAGACCCTCACGTGGCCCTTTGTGCCTGGCATCTCTCATGGGGTATGACGTCCTCTGGGCGTGTTCACGCTGTGGCCTGGGTCAGAGCCTCGCTCCTTTTCATGGCTGGGTCATGTTCCGTCGTGTGGAGGGTTGCACTGGTTCGTTCCTCACTTGATGGGCACGTAGGATTTTGCTGTCTTGGCCGTTGTGAATGGTGGGTCTGTGTCTTCCCTTTTCTCCTGGGGGTGTATCTAGGAAGTGCTGGGTCACATGGTAACTGGGTTTCTCTTGCTTAAACATAACTGTACCATCACTTGGCGTCAGGAGCAGAACTGGACAAAGCTTTCCTCACTGACAGCAACTGTGTTTAACCTTTGAGGAACTTAGTACCAACGAAGTCACCAGGGGCTGGGGAGAGGGCTGGGGAGTGAGTGGGAAGATGAGAAGCCTCTAGAGATGATCATGGCGGCGGCTGCGCAACCATGGGAATGTGCTAAACGCCACTGACCCATATGCTTTTTTTTTTTTTTTTTTTTGAGATGGACTCCCACTTGGTCACCCAGGCTGGAGTGCAGCGGAGTGATCTTGGCTCACTGCAACCTCTACCTCCCAGGTTCAAGCAATTCTCCTGCCTCAGCCTCCTGAGTAGCTGGGATTATAGGCATGTGCACCTGGCTAATTTTTTGTATTTTTAGTAGAGATGAGATTTCTCCATGTTGGTCAGGCTGGTCTTGAACTCCCAACTTGAGGTGGTCCATCCGCCTTGGCCTCCCAAAGTGCTGGGATTACAGGCATACGCCACCATGCTCAGCCAGAACTGCATACTTCAACGTGGTCAAGATGGTAAACTCTAGGTGTTTTTTTTTACTTTTTTTAATTTTTGAGACAGAGTCTTGCTGTGTCACCCAGGCTGGAGTGTAGGGGCATGATCATAACTTACTGCAGCCTCAAACTCCCAGCCTCAAGTGATCCTCCTGCCTCAGCCTCCCAAGTAGCTGGGACCACAGGTGCGTGCCACCACACTTGAGCTCAGGAGGTGGAAGCTGTGGTGATCTGTGATGTGCCATGGCATTACAGCCTGGGCAACACAGCAAGACCCTGGCTAAAGAAGAACCAGTGCAGCTGCAGATGGCAGCCTGCGCGTGGCCTCAGGCTGTACTTTGCTGGTCCTGCTGGAAAGGGCGTTGTTTCTTGGTTACCTTCTGTCTCCATTGCTCACAGGGGCCTTGACTTTGTTCTCGTGCAAAGCCCCTTCCTGCCTCGGGCTGTGCGTCTCCCTCTGGAACGTTCCTGGCCAGTCTCCTCACCGCCACTCTCCTCTAGGCTTCAACATAAATGCACCGCCACCCCTCGGAGGGGCCTTTCTGGTTTGGCTGAGCCTGGTCCCCTGTGGGAGCTGCATGGGCCCCTGGATGTTACTTTGGTTGTAGCTGAGCATGGTTGTGGCTTGTCCACCAGAGGCTGATGTCCCGAGCCATGGCCTGGTTTCCCTGGGCCTGGACCCACGTGGCTGGCCCGGGGCCTGTGCGTGGCCAGCTCTTGCACATGGCCTCGGAGCTGGTGTGGCTTGTTGAACCTCCTTCATGCACACACACGTGTAGCTCAGGAACCTGGGTTCCCGTGGCACCTCAGGACTTCGAGGCTGCCCACACTCTGGGAAGAGTCCTTGTAGGGACCGCCGGGACTCCAGCCCCTGCCTCCCTCCTGGGACCTCCAGGGCAGAAAGCCCCCTTCCCGGCCAGGAAGACAGGGTGTGGGGTGTACGGGCTGGTAGGGTCTGTGAGCAGCAGCTGGGGCCAGGCTGGGGGGAGCCTCACCCACGATGAGGCCGGGGCTGGCAGGAGGTCCCTGCAGAGGAGCCAAGAGGAGCCCACGGTCGGGCTGGCTCCTAGGGCCTGGAGGTGCAGGCAAGCCCCTGAGCAGCCGCTCCTGCCCCACTGACCTCTCCTGCCCTTCCTGCTGCAGGCTGACCTTGCTGCGGGCCGAGCCCTGCCTCGCCATGGACCAGGACTATGAGCGGCGCCTGCTCCGCCAGATTGTCATCCAGAATGAGAACACGATGCCCCGTGTGAGTGCCCCTACCCCGCCTACCACTGCAGCTCCCCTCCCCGAGCTGCCTCTGCCCTGGCCAGCAGCCTCAGGAGCCCCCACTATCATAGGCTGGAGCCCCACAGACCACTCAGTTCCCAGTCCTCCAGGTCACATGGGGCCTCCGCCTCCCAGGGTGTCAGGGCTGCCGCCATCCCCAGGGCTGTAGTCAGAGCCCAGCAGGGCTTGGAGGGACAGGGAGGCAAAAGGCCCGGAGTGGTGGAGCTGGGGTGACCCCATGAGCAGAGGCCCAGGGTGGTCTGCAGAGCCTTTAGGGAGACCCATTCCTGCCTCCTAGCCGAGGCAAATCTGGAACCTTGTGGGTTAGGGAGGCCTGATTTTGTCCTTCCTTGTGCTCCGTCCTGCCTCCCCAGCCCTGCCATGTTTGCCTTGCCCTGGGCTCCGGGTGCACTAATGGCCACACAGGCTCTGGGCTGGTGCTTGTGACTGGTGTTTGTGGCTGGCACCTGCTGTGTGACAGCTACATCCCTCACCTGCCTCCCCACCCGACTCCTGTGGGCGTGTCTGGGACCAGACTCCCGTTGCCATCTACACAACATGAAGCCTGGGTTAGAATAGCATCAGGCTCAGCCTGGTTGGCCACCAGCCCCTGACCTCTGACAGATGCCCGAGCTGTCATTCTCATAGACGCAATTGCTGTTGTCCTGAGCTACCCCCAGAGGGCTGGCCTGCATGGGTGGGTCTGAGAGGCATGGGCCTGTGGGGAAGGGGAGGGGCTGCCCTCTCACAGCTCCCTCAGCGCCGGTGCCCTCTGTGCCCAGGCACTGGTCTGGGCCTGGGGCAGACTCACCTTCAAGGCTTAATTCAGCTTCAGACCCCAGAGTCTGGGTCCCAGGACCCACGGGAACCCACCATAGCCCCCTTTCCCTCCGGTGCAGCGTGGCCCCGAAGCCCCGCAGGACAGAGCCAGGGAGGCAGATCCAGGATCGTGCATGATGTAGCAGGGTCCCCATTGGTAAAGGGACAGGGCCACTGTGGAAGAAAAGTAGCATAGAATTAGAGGAGTCTTTGCAACCTTGGGGGTTTCAGGCAGAGAGAGGCATAAATACGGGGGTGTCTGTGTGCACAGAGAGGGTCTAGGCGCCCCGGCATCCAAGCAGTAGGGAGCAGCCCTAGTGCTGGCCCTCAGCCTCCAGAGCACCCTCGGGGCTGCTGGGAGGATGGTGGGGGCCTGAGTGCTCTGTGTGCCTGTGGTCCCAGTGATACGTGGGAGAGCTGGTCACAGTGTGAGGACCCAGCACCGCTCCACCCAGTATTTCTAGTCTCACGGATGTAGTGAGGCCTGGGTGTGAACGAGAAATGGGTGAGGAGCGGGTATTTGCAGTGTGGGAGAGCGGTGAGGAGCAGGAATTTGCAGTGTGGGAGAGCAGTGAGGAGCAGGCGTTTATTTGCAGTGTGGGAGAGCGGTGAGGAGCGAGTATTTGCAGTGTGGAGAGCGGTGAGGAGCGGGTATTTGCAGTGTGGAGAGCGATGAGGAGCGGGCGTTTGCAGTGTGGGAGAGTGGTGAGGAGCGCGTGTTTATTTGCAGTGTGGAGAGCAGGGAGGAGTGGGCATTTGCAGTGTGGAGAGCGGTGAGGAGCGGGCGTTTATTTGCAGTGTGGGAGGGCGGTGAGGAGCGGGTATTTGCAGTGTGGAGAGCGGTGAGGAGTGGGTATTTATTTGCAGTGTGGACAGTGGTGAAGAGCAGGTATTTGCAGTGTGGGAGAGCGGTGAGGAGCGGGTATTTGCACTGTGGAGAGCGGTGAGGAGCGGGTATGTGCAGTGTGGAGAGCGGTGAGGAGCGGGCGTTTATTTGCAGTGTGGGAGAGTGGTGAGGAGCGTGTATTTGCAGTGTGGGAGAGCGGTGAGGAGCAGGTATTTGCAGTGTGGAGAGCGGTGAAGAGCGGGTATTTGCAGTGTGGGAGAGCGGTGAGGAGCAGGCGTTTATTTGCAGTGTGGGAGAGTGGTGAGGAGCGTGTATTTGCTGTGTGGGAGAGCAGTGAGGAGCAGGTATTTGCAGTGTGGAGAGCGGTGAGGAGCTGGTATTTGCAGTGTGGAGAGCAGTGAGGAGCAGGTATTTGCAGTGTGGAGAGCGGTGAGGAGCGGGCATTTATTTGCAGTGTGGGAGAGCGGCGAGGAGCGGGTATTTGCTGTGTGGGAGAGCAGTGAGGAGCGGGTATTTTCAGTGTGGAGAGCTGTGAGGAGCGGGTGTTTGCAGGGTGGAGAGCGGTGAGGAGCGGGTATTTGCAGTGTGGAGAGCAGTGAGGAGCAGGTATTTATTTGCAGTGTAGGAGAGCGGTGAGGAGCGGGTATTTGCAGTGTGGAGAGCGGTGAGGAGTGGGTATTTATTTGCAGTGTGGAGAGCGGTGAGGAGCGGGTATTTGCAGTGTGGAGAGCAGTGAGGAGTGAGTATTTATTTGCAGTGTGGAGAGTGGTGAGGAGCGGGTATTTGCAGTGTGGGAGAGCGATGAGGAGCGGGTATTTGCAGTGTGGAGAGCAGTGAGGAGCGGGTATTTATTTGCAGTGTGGAGAGCAGTGAGGAGCGGGTATTTATTTGCAGTGTGGCGAGTGGTGAGCAGGCATTTATTTGCAGTGTGGAGAGCAGTGAGGAGCGGGTATTTGCAGTGTGGAGAGCGGTGAGGAGCGAGTATTTATTTGCAGTGTGGAGAGCGGTGAGGAGTGGGTGTCTGCAGTGTGGAGAGCTCCCCACGCCCGTCGTGCTCTGTGGCCACCCAACACAGTCTGGACTTTATGACACAGAACCACCTTCAGACCCAGACGGAGTGCTAGGCTGTGGAGAGACCTCCCTGGATCCCTGTGAAGTGTGAGGTCCCTGACAGTCAGTGTCACAGGCTGGGGGTGGGGAGATGGGACAGCAGACAGAACATGACACTCCCTGAGCCTGGGTTTCCTGGGCCTCCACCAGAGAGGCCGCACATGGGGCCCACGCAGCACTCATGGAACCTCTCCCAGTCCTGGGGGGCCGGAGCCAGAGGTCACCGTGTGGGCAGGGCCGCACTCCCTCTCCAGTCTCCAGGGGAGGGCCCTTCCTGCCTCTCCCAGCGCCTGAGAGCTCGTGCTGTCCATGGCTGTGACTGCGTCCCTCCGGCCTCTGCGTCCCTCCCAGGAACATCTCTCTGTGTCTCTCTGTCCATGTTTCCCCTTCTTTTTTTTGTTTTTGTTTTGTTTTGTTTTGTTTTGTTTTGTTTTTTGATACGGAGTCTCACTCTGTTGCCAGGCTGGAGCGCAGTGGTGCGTTCTCGGCTCACTGCAACCTCCACCTCCCGGGTTCAAGCAATTCTCCTGCCTCAGCCTCCCGAGTAGCTGGGACTGCAGGCTTACACTGCCATGCCTGGCTAATTTTTCATACTGTAGTGGAGACAGGATTTCACTATCTTGCCCAGACTGGTCATGAACTCCTGAGGATAGGCCATCCACCCATCTCAGCCTCCCAAGGTGCTGAGATTACAGGCATGAGCCACCGTGCCCGGCCTGTGTTTCCCTCTTCATATGAGAACACCTGTTAGCAAATCAGAGCCCACCCTAATGGCTTTCTCTTGAGTATAATCACATTTTCAAGAAACTCGAGTCCAAATGCAGTCTCATTCCCAGTAGCGGGGCTCAGGATTTCACAGTGTCCTTTTTGGGACACCAGTCAGCTAGTAACAGAGCCCTCATAGAAAAAGGGTGGCGTGGGGATGGTCAGATGGGGTCGGAGAGTTAGACGGGTGTCGTGGACCCATCATCTTAACTTCGTGGCAGGAAATGGGGATAAGGGGGCTCCACTCCCAGGCGGTTCTGGGCACAGCTGTTCCGTGTCCTGTGCCGTCAAGGCCTGCATCTGTGATTGTTTAGAAACGGTGAATGTGCGGCATCCCCACAGTGCTGGGAGGGCAGTCGGGGTCTCATCCAGCCCTGCTCCCTGGCTCTGTCTCCGCCGTGGCCCCCATTCCTGCCGCCCCCACCCCATCCCGTGGCCCTGTCCTCTCCACCCTCCTGCCTGGCATAGTTGAGAGGCTAAGCCTGCCTGTAGGCCTGGCACCTTCCGGAAGCTTCTGACACAGAAATCCCTGACCGAGAGTGACTGTGTGGCTCCACCCCTTGGGTTTTCAAGATCGAAGACCTCTTTGCTCAGTGGCCAGATAGGGACAGAGGCTGGCTTGGGACCACTCTCAGGGCTCTAAGGACTGAGAGCAAGCTCTCCCCTGACGCCCTTCAGGTCACGGAGATGCGGCGGACCCTGACGCCTGCCAGCTCCCCGGTGTCCTCGCCCAGCAAGCACGGAGACCGCTTCATCCCTTCCAGAGCGGGGGCCAACTGGAGTGTGAACTTCCACAGGATCAATGTGAGCGGCCGGCCGGGCAGGAGACGGGACCGCCTTGGAGGCCCAGGGCCCCTCCAAGCCTCCTCGATCCGTGTCTGGGCACAAGCGGGTGCCTGGACTCCTCCCTCCCTCTCTCCTCCCTGCAGGAGAACGAGAAGTCTCCCAGTCAGAACCGGAAAGCCAAGGACGCCACCTCAGACAACGGCAAAGGTGAGGGTCAGAGCCCGCCCGCGTGCCCCACGGGCCGCCTGGACCCGCCCTGCCCCGCCTGCCCCGCCTCACTGTGCTTGGTGCCCACAGACGGCCTGGCCTACTCTGCCCTGCTCAAGAACGAGCTGCTGGGCGCTGGCATCGAGAAGGTGCAGGACCCACAGACCGAGGACCGCAGGCTGCAGCCTTCCACGCCCGAGAAGAAGGGTCTGTTCACGGTGAGCCCATGGCCCAACCCCAGAGCTGTCCCCAGTGGCGACCTCCCAGGCTCCAGCTCTGCCCCCCAGCCTGGTTCTCGGGCCTGGCTGCGGCTCAGCCCCCTGTCCTGACTCCTCTGGGGCCCAAGGCCGCTGGCCCAGCAGGCAAGCTGGCACGTGGAGGCACAGGAGGAATCTGGGCTCAGCCTCTTGGGGTTTTTCTCCCCACACCGATGCTACTTGGGGTCCCAAATACTGAAGCTGGTGGGGGTCCTGCCCTAGGGCAGCAGCACTGGGTCCTGCCACAGGGCCCTGTTCTGTCCAGAAGATTCTGGAGCCCGAAGACAGGATCACACACAGCCCTGCGTGGGTGCCTCAAGAGAGAGGGCGGAAGGGGCCGGGGTTCACAGTCCCTGCTGGGAAGGTGGCTTCCTGTTCACAGCTGCTCCCAACGCGGTTTCAGCACCTCCTTAGGGCTGTGAGCAGTACCAGGAGTGCGGGGGTCTGGCTCGGAGGGTCCCAGGACCTGGGCATCCGCTCAGCCGGTGTGTCACCCGCTCCCCAGTATTCCCTCAGCACCAAGCGCTCAAGCCCCGACGACGGCAATGACGTGTCGCCGTACTCCTTGTCTCCTGTCAGCAACAAGAGGTGGGTACAGGCTTCCTCAGCGCCAAGTGTCCCTGTGGGGCCTGGTGGGCGGGGCTGAAGGGGGCTTCCCCAGGGCATGGTGGCCTGGAGCTGTGACTGTGTCCTCCCCCAGGGTCCTGAGAGTGGAGGGGGCCCAGCCCGCCATTAGCCATGGTCAATAACAGAAGTGTATGCCAGGCCAGAGCGGCCCAGAGACCCCCTCACCGAGAACACACCATGGCTGGCAGTGTTGGCCTCAGACAGGGGTCAGGGCAGTCAGGAAGGGCTGCCTGGAGGAGGTGTGGGCAGCAGAGCCAGCACAGCTATGGGAGCCCAGGAGAGCCAGAGACCTGAGGGTGAAGGGCTGTGGGGCCGTCCCCGAGTTTAGGATCACACGGTGGCAGCAGTGATTGGAGGGGCCGGACCAGGCTCGTGGGGCCGGCAGGGGAGGAGATACTTTCTGTGCATTTGCAAGAAGTGACCCAAGTGCAGTGGCTGACGGATGCCATGTGGCCACCTCTGCAGTCAGAAGCTGCTCCGGTCTCCACGGAAACCCACCCGCAAGATCTCCAAGATCCCCTTCAAGGTGCTGGACGCGCCTGAGCTGCAGGACGACTTCTACCTGAACCTGGTGGACTGGTCATCCCTCAACGTGCTCAGCGTGGGGCTGGGCACCTGCGTGTACCTGTGGAGTGCCTGCACCAGCCAGGTGGGTGTTGTGTACCGTGTGCATGTGCACAGGGGCCTCCCCAGCTCCCAGTGGACCTCAGTATACCAACCAGGATCTGGGGAGCATCAGTACGAGCCCAGCACCCACTATGGCCCTCCCAGCCACGGCCCTCCCAAGCTTCCCAGGCACAGTCCTCCCAGCCCTCCCAGGCACAGCCCTCCCCCCCCGCCCCCGCACCGGCCACCCCCCCCCCCCCCCCCCCCCCCCCCCCCCCCCCCCCCCCCCCCCCCCCCCCCCCCACCGGCCGATAATCTGGTTGTGAAGAACACCAAGTCAACTAATTGACATGTCTTCCAAAGCTGGTAGTAACATGGTATTTATTTTAATCATTAAAGCACAGTATGAGTAGTGCAAGGTGTAACTAGGGACCATTTTCTAGCATAGTATTTTGAGTTGTTCAGCCAAATAAGGCTGAATGTCTTATAATTATTCCTAGAGGTAACAGTGTGTGCCCTCTTCCTGCAGAGGTAAGTGGTGGTAGTGGAGAACTAGTCCTTTGTCAGTGATACATGCACACATTTCAGACAGCTGTAAACCAGCATCCCTTCCTGGAAACTAAGAAGCTGCCTTCCGTAGACTGTGGATACGTCCGTACATCGTGTGTCTAGATACCTGGTGGATCTGTTTATTTGGGCGCGTTCCAACTGCCTAATGCTGATGGACACCTGAGTTTGTTACCATCAGTCTGCTTCGTTTGGACAGGTTCCACGCTTGCAACAGTTTCTGCTTAAGTATTTGTGTGTATCTGAAAGGTACATTTCTGGATTCCGTGTTGAGTAAACATTTTCCAGTTGATCAGTGCTTCCTCATCATGCTTGACTCCTGTAAAAGATGTTGAGACTGCAAGTTTACTCTGGGCTTGAACTCTTAGTAGCAAAGATTTGGGAAATGAACAGATCAGTGATATCCTAGTGTCTTTAGTGAGTACTGGCAATGAGAATAAACGTTTTTGTGAGTCATTTTCGTGAGAGTCGGAGACCATTGAATATAAATCGTGCTGCCTGTTTGGAGTTACCTCCGAGACTTTCAGGTTGATAGTTTGCTCTGTTTCCTGCACACCTGCTACACTTGGTCAAAATCGAAGGAATTCATAAAGTCTATTGCCGACTTTTAAGGAAACCACCCGTGGGATGCAGGGATTCTCAGGCTGCCACCATGCTGAACACAGCCCGTGGATGGACTTGAGTTCAGATGCACACACGTAGTGGTGGGTGTTTGTTACAGAGCAGGCTTGTGTAGGTGCTTTTGTTTTATCTTGTAATGAGGCAACACCAAATGTTAACGCTCAGGTTGGCTCACCACGTGATTTTCGCTTGGTGAAAGGGTTTCTTAGTTAAGGCCGAGTCAGCCGCTTGAAGAGGTGTGGTGACTTTTGCAAGATCACACGAACCTGCCACTTGGAGAAAGGTCCTTACCACAAATGGAAATAGGCAGCCGGTGAGGTGTGTGGAACGGTGACCAGCCCTGCGCAGACGGTGTCACGCCCGCTTCTGTATTGTGAGCTGGAAGGGAATTGCCCCAAAGTTTCTGCTGTTGAGTCATCCTTGAGCAGTTGACTCAAATAGAAATTTTTCGTCACAACTTGAATGTAGCTAATTAGTGTTTTAATTACAAATCTCATCGTACTTTGCCTTGACAAAGGAAACCCCAAAGGTTTCCTAAAATGCTAGGAGCAATAATAAACAGGTTTGTTGCATTGGAATCAAATCATTTTGAGTGCTTAAAAAAAAAAAAAAGTTGGTGCACATGCTGAGGTCGGGATGGGTGGCCCAAACAGCACGTTTCTAGAGTCACATTTCCATCCTACAGGAAGATGAGAATGAACTTTGATCGCTGAAGGGAAATGGAAGAAATGGAGACATTTAATTGACTTCTGTCCCAGACAAATGTCTTGAGAGTTACCAGTGAGATCCCAAATGAGCCGCTTGCTTATCCTAGGACAGTAGAGAGGGGAGTGGACATGGAGAAAAAGCAATATAAAGGTGTAAACCCTTGTTTTCTTTTGAAAATTGTAACAAGTATAAGTTCATGGAAAACGTGAAAACCTACCATGTGTCATTAAAGGAAGGCTTTGTGAGCAGCTTTAGAGGAAATGGCAGGATTCCCAGATCCAACCTGGATCAGGAGAATCAAGCCCTGTGTTTTTCTCCTATTTGAGCTCCTAGGCTTGTAATTGATACTGTTAATATTTTGCTAACATTGAGTATCAGCTTTGCACTAAGCACTGTGCTTATTACTGAGCAATATCTGGAATCTAGCAGAGCACGAAGTGCCCAGTAATAATTAGGTGAGCTGCTGCCTGCGGTTTGCAAATAGGAAAGCAGAATAGGGAGTGGCTAAGGACTTCCTGAACGCTACACAGCTAATTACTCAAATACAGAATTCAGTGAGTGAGTGTGACTCAGGAGTCCCATTAGGCCATACTACCTTTAGCTCTTCATGAAAACTCAGTATGAAAATACTGTAATGTATTCTAAAGTGATCACTTACACATATTTAAATGTTTTCATGGTCAGTATACGTGTCTTGGAAAAGCTGCGATATGCATATTCACCAGTGTATTAGAATTGAAATATAAATGATACAATTATTTGGCTACTGTCTAAAGAGAAAATTTACTTTGTAGGTTAAGGTTTTGGCAGTTTTTTCTTTTTGAGATGGAGTTTCGCTCTTGTCACCCAGGCTGGAGTGCAGTGGTGCGATCTCAGCTCACCGCAATCTCCGCCTCCTGGGTTCAGGTGATTCTCCTGCCTCAGCCTCCCTAGCAGCTGGGACTACAGGCACGCGCCACCAGGCTCAGCTAATTTTTGTATTTTTAGTAGAGACGGGGTTTCACCATGTTGACCAGGATGGTCTCGATCTCCTGACCTCATGATCCACCCGCCTTGGCCTCCCAAAGTGCTGGGATTACTGGTGTGAGACAGCGTGTCTGGCCTATAAAACATTTTTTTAATTTAGCTGAATTTGGAAATTTTCAAAAAAATTTTTTCTTTTTTTTTTTCCTCTCCAGAACATTTGTAAACTTGATCTTTCAAAAAAATTTTTACAGTTGGAGCAATACTTCGTTTCAATCTAAGATACTTTGGCTTGGACAATAGAGCCACAGTCCACACGGCCACTATGAATACGGGTTGTCAAGTTGCCTCCCTGTCGTGACCGCTTTCTCGACAACCAAAGCCTTCGCACCTGAAGGTCACCCTCATTTGTAACTGTTTTGGTGGAGGCCTCTCCACTGTGCTGCATGCCTTCCACAAGTCGTGCTGTGTCCGTTCTGAGCTCCTGCTCTGGGGCAGAGCCTGGGTCAGCACTGATTCCACCAGCTCACTGTGCTGGGCTGGAGGTAGCAGACATGCTGTGTATAAGGGGAGGCAGAAAGTTGTTTCTTACTTTTATTTATGTCTGAGACAGGGTCTCGCTCTGTCGCCCAGGCTGGAGTGCAGTGGCGCGATCACGGCTCACTATGACCTCAGCATCCTGGGCTCCAGGGCTCCTGCCTCGGCCTCCCGAGTCAGTGGCACCACAGGTGTGCATCACCATGCACAGCTAATGTTTGTGTTTTTTGCAGAGACGGGGTTTCACCATGTCACCTAGGCTGGACTCGAACTCTTGGACTTAAGCAGTCCGTCCGCTTCAGCCTCCCAAAGTGCTGGGATTACGGGCGTGGGCCCCCCCACTGGCCGGAAACTTAGTTTTTAAAATCCGTTGCTTTTTGACCCTTGTTTCTCACAACCGAAGTTACGAACGTCTGATCACACAACCAGGGCAGTGTGAGTTACATCCAGGAGTTTTCCTCGCCACACTGAAGCTGCCGCAGGCAGGTTCTGGTCATGCCGCAACTCCTGGCACTGTTGGACACTCATGCTTCTGTCCCGTAGTGCCTTTCTTCCTAGGTCTTCACAAAGATTTTCTCTTTGGCATTTAAAATCCTGCTTCTGCAGACCAGGGCTGATGTCAGCCCCTCAGGCTTGCACCCCACTGACGGCACATTTGTCGCCACGCTAACAGGAGACATGACTGACCTCCACAGTTTTTCTTTTTTTCTTTCGGCAATTGGTTTTTCTCAAATCCAGTTTGTCTTAAAGAGAATGCTAGGGCGAAACCCTGTCTCTACTAAAAATAGAAACGTTAGCTGGGCATGGGGGCACACGACTGTAGTCCCAGCTACTCGGGAGGCTGAGGCAAGAGAATCACTTGAACCCGGGAGGCGGAGGTTGCAGTGAGCTGAGATCGTGCCACTGCACTCCAGTCGGGACAGAGTGAGACCCCATCTTATAAAAAAAAAAAAAAAAAGAATTTAGAAACAACCCTAAAGAGATTTTATCTTTTTATCTTCTTTGTCATTAGGGAGATGTCAAAAAAAAATATGCATGTGATCGTATAGTATTTACTGTTTGGTTTTTCGGGAGGGTCACATGTGGCTTAAGTCGGTGTAACTGTTTTGTGATTCATCCATGCTATGCGTATCAATGGTTCATTCCTTTTACTGCTGAGAATATTCCATTGTATATACACCTCCATTTGTTTATTCACCTATGTGATGAACATTTGAGTGTTTCCAGTTTTTGTCCGTGACAAATAAAGCTCCTATAAATATTTCTGTATAAGCCGTTTTTTTTTCTTTGAGACAGAGTCTTGCACTGTTGTCCAGGCTGGAGTGCAATGGCACGATCTCGTCTCACTGCAGCCTCCACCTCCTGGGTTCAAGCAGTTCTCCTGCCTCGGCCTCCTGAGTAGCTGGGACTACAGGTGCCTGCCACCACACCCGGCTACTTTTGTTTTTGTATTTTTAGTAGAGACGGGGTTTCAGCATGTTGGCCAGGATGATCTTAATCTCCTGACCTCATGATCCGCCCACCTCAGTCTCCCAAAGTGCTAGGATTACAGGCGTGAGCCCCTGCGCCCGGCCATGTGTAACTCTTTATATGGGCATATATTCTCCTTTTTTTGGATAAATAGTGGAATGGTTGGATGCCATGATAGGTGTATATTTAACTTTTTTAGAAACTATCAAATGGTTTTACAGAGGGGCACCATTTCACATTTCCACCAGCAGTGTGTGAAAGCTCACATTCTTCCGTCGTCTCCAGCTGCTGGGAGAGTCTGTCGTACGTTTTGCCACTATTTGTAGTGATATCTGGCACTTTTAATACGTATTTTCCTACTGACTAGGAAATGATATCGAGCATTTTGCTGTGTCCTATATGCCATCTCTATATCTTTGGTGAAGTGTTCAACTAACACCAG
Source organism: Cheracebus regulus (assembly GCA_963574635.1). Lineage (NCBI taxonomy): Eukaryota > Metazoa > Chordata > Mammalia > Primates > Pitheciidae > Cheracebus > Cheracebus regulus. The sequence continues at coordinate 434 of CAUYQU010070136.1, read as the reverse complement.
GGTGTCTTCTGACACAGGAGCAATGTATATCTTTCCAATTGTTTGGGCCTTCTTTAATTTAACGTTTGTACTGTCAAATATTGTGTCACATTTTCCCCTAAGTATTTCATGTTTGATGTTACTGTGAATAATTGCAAAAATTAACCAGGCGTGGTGGCGGGCGCCTGTAGTCCCAGCTACTCAGGAGGCTGAGGAAGGAGAATCGCTTGAGCCAGGGAGGCGGAGGCTGCAGTGAGCCGAGATCGCGGCACCGCACTCCAGCCTGGGAGGCAGAGTGAGGCGCCATCTCTCTCTCGCTCTGTACGTAAATGTATATATTACACTGGCGGGGGGGGGGGGGGGGGGCGGGTATTTTAAAATGGAATTTTGTTTTGGGGCAGGTTTTTTTTTTTTTGTTACTGGGTTTCACCATGTTGTTCAGAAGGGTCGCGAAA